>JAULAV010003475.1:0-50000 GCA_030789695.1 Scilla litardierei
AAGAAGTGATCACGGTGGTGAATTTGAAAATGAGCATTTTAAACTGTTTTGTGAAGAACGAGGTATTTCTCATACTTTTGCTTTTCCCAGAGCTGCTCCTCAAAATTTGAAAGGAAAAATTTTACACTCCAAGAGTGTGCACGAACAATGTTGTGTGAAAGCAACCTTCCAAAGAGTTTTTAGGCGGAAGCTGTAGCAACCGCGTGCTATATTCAAAATAAAGTTTTAATTAGAAAACCTTTTGAAAAGACCCCTTATGAATTATTGCTCCAACGAATTCCAAAAGTATCTTACTTCAGAGTTTTTGGTTGTAAATGCTATATTCTGAATACTAAAGATAACTTAGATAAGTTTGACTCTAAAGCGGATGAAGGCATATTTATCGGTTACTCTTTACGTAGCAAGGTATATAGAATTTACAATAAAAGTTCCGAAACTATTGTTGAAACTCTACATGTAACATTTGATGAATCTTTACCTCATAACATTGCTCATGATGATGATGATAGCATACTCATTACATCAACTCCTAATAATGAATCTATCAATGATATCCCTAGTTCTTTGCCTAAATCATTTCCTGAAGTCACACATCACCCACACACACAAGTCTTAGGTGACATTGATGCAGGAATTAGAACTAGATCTCAAATAGAGCACTTGACACATGTTGCATTTGTTTCTAACATTGAACCGAAAAAGGTAGAAGAAGCTTTTGCAGATGAAGCATGGATAGAGGCTATGCAAGAAGAACTTCTACAATTTGAACGCAA
Organism: Scilla litardierei; assembly: GCA_030789695.1. NCBI lineage: Eukaryota > Viridiplantae > Streptophyta > Magnoliopsida > Asparagales > Asparagaceae > Scilla > Scilla litardierei. The sequence goes on from JAULAV010003475.1 coordinate 774, forward strand.
TCAAGTATGGGAGTTAGTGCCTAGACCGGAAGATCGTCCAGTTATCGGTACTAAATGGGTATACCGAAACAAACTAGATGAAGATGGAAATGTGATAAGGAATAAGGCAAGGTTAGTAGCACAGGGTTACTCTCAAGAGGAAGGTATAGACTTCGATGAAACCTTTGATCCTGTTGCTAGATTAGAATCTATTAGGATGTTACTCGCATTTGCATCATATAAGAATTTTAAACTTTACCAAATGGATGTAAAAAGCGCTTTCCTAAATAGATTCATAAGGAGGAAGTCTACGTTGAACAACCTCCAGGATTTGAACATGATAAGAAAACAGGATTTGTTTACAAGTTAAACAAAGCCTTATATGGGCTAAAACAAGCTCCAAGAGCTTGGTATGAAAGACTAAGAAAATTCTTAAGTGACTCAAGTTATACTGTTGGAAAAATAGATACAACCTTATTTGTTAAGAAGGTTCATAATGATATCATCCTTATCCAAATCTATGTAGATGACATCATTTTTGGATCTACTAATGATGATCTTTGCCAAGAGTTTGCCAAGTTAATGCAGGAAGAATTTGAAATGATCCACATGGGGGAGCTAACATATTTTCTCAGGTTACAAATCAAACAAGGAAAAGAAGGAACCTTCATTCATCAAACTAAGTACGCAAGAGACTTGATCAAAAGGTTCGGGATGGAAACTGCATCCGGAAAGAACATACCAATGGCAACATCCACCTCCTTAGACAAAGACGAAGCAGGTAAAAAGGTTGATCAGAAGACATATCGAGGTATGGTCGGTTCTTTACTCTACTTAACCGCTAGCAGACCTGACATCATGTTTAGTGTTTGTGCATGTGCTAGATTTCAATGTGACCCTACGGAATCACACCTTAAAACAGTAAAATACATATTTAGATATCTTAAAACCACATCTGACTTTGGAATTTTTTATCCCAAAGGAAGCACATTCGATTTAACTTCATTTAGTGACGCAGACTATGCTGGTTGTAAAGCCACAAGAAAAAGCACAAGTGGAACATGTCATTTCCTTGGACATTCCCTTGTTTCGTGGTTTAGCAAAAAGCAAAGTTCTGTTTCACTATCTACCACTGAGGCAGAGTATATAGCTGCAGGACTTGCCTGTGCTCAAATACTTTGGATGAAACAAGTCCTCGTCGATTATGGTGTTAATACATCTACATGTGTAATTTATTGTGATAATAAAAGCACCATAAATCTCACTAAAAACTCTGTTCTTCATCCTAGAACAAAACATATTGATATTAGACACAGATTTATTGATGACCACTGTGCCAAAAAGGATGTTGAACTTAAATTTGTCTCCTCTGAGTTTCAAGTTGCAGATATTCTAACAAAACCCTTACAAAAGGATACATTCTCTAGACTTCGTCGAGAATTGGGTATTGTTGGAGAAAAAGAATTGAATAATGCTCAGTTATAATATTTTTTTTGTTGATGACAAGGGGGAGAAATATATATGAAATGCAAAAATGAAATTATATGAATTGTATTGCTAACAGCTTCGATGCAGGGGGAGAACCGCATCAAAGCAGGGGGGAGTATGTACACTTTCATAAATCTCATTTTTTACTTCATATTTCATTTGGGTGTCATCATCAAAAAGGGGGAGAGTGATGGAAATTGAATTCCACCCCAAGTGATTTTGATGATGAACACACCAAATGAAAGCTTAAGTGTACTAACTTCACTACACTCAAGTGTGCAGAATTTGCGAAGCTCTACTCATACTCAAAGAAGCACACTTCAACGCTCAAAGACAATGACGAATATGACTAAACTCAAGTGATGAAGCTCAAGCTCAAACAGAACAAGAAGCACAAAGAGAAGATCGCTTTCGCTTCACCAAATTGATCAAACTTCCGAAGACATGTTCTGAGTCTATAGTGAGTGTGTCGTGTCTCTTTAGGGTATTTGTTAAAGCCATATCATATAGAAAAAACACACACACAAACAATTTCGAAAATACTTTTAAATTATCTTCAAAATACTTTAAGAGAGCTTTCTCTAGTCACTCTATAACTTTCGTAGTGAAACTCCACGCACCCTGGAGTTAACTACTTGTCTGACTAAGATAAGTTGCAGGAAAAACTCCTCTGGGAGTCGACTACCAAAAGTAGGGAGTCGACTACCAGACACATGTCAAGAATTCCTGGAACTCTCTGGGAGTCGACTACCTAGATGAGGGAGTCGACTACCAACTGTAAAATTCTGACGTTTTTGAATTTGAATTTTGAAATTCGTTGAGCAATTTACTCCGTAATTTTTGGGACAAAAGTCAACGAAAATTCAAATTTCAAATCTCAGTTTTTCCCTATAAATAAGAGCTAAATTCTTTTGTGAAAACACAACTATTGAAAATAAAAAATCTCTTGTGAAAACGCTCTTGAATTCAAAGCTCTCATTTCTTTCTAGCCAATTTGATTTTATTTGTGATCTTGCAATATTCTCTTATCAATTCTTTTAAGATCATACTCTTATTTTTTATTGGCTAAAACTTTTTCAAAATCCTTATTACTATTCTCTTTATCTTGTTTAAAGGATTTTTGAAAAGCAATAGATCTAGATCACAAAGAATTTCTCTCGTATCTTTGTGTGATCTAGACTCTTATTCTATCAAGCCACTACACAAATTTGTTTATCTTTGATTGGATATAGAATCGGGTGTAAAAACCAATCTCCATCATTTATTGTGGTGTATTGGATAAATATCTCATTGTGTTGATTGTTGGAACACTAGACAAGTCTAGGTGTTACCAGTCGTAAAGTCCTCAGGTTGTGAGGCAAGGGTAAATCCTAGACAGGTCTAGGTGGTTGGAAATCCTAACGAGTGAAGTTAGGTATTTGTATTTCTAAGGCAATAGTGGAAATCTCGTACCGGATTGGTCAGGGACTGGACGTACCCAAGTTGCGGTGAACCAGGATAAAAATCCTTGTCTTTGCGTTTGCATTTTCTGTGTTTGATTATTTATCTCTGCAAATAATTCTTATTTACTTTGTTATTATTATATCTTTGTAATTCTTTGTTCATTTGCATATTACAAAGATCATACATTTAATTCCACTGTGTAAAGATCTCTTTCATATTATTTGTAAAGATTGCTTTGTTGATTAAGAACCAAGCGTAGATCACTCTACTTGGTTTCTTAGGCAACATTAGAAGGAATTTATTTGTGTTAACATCAACGAGCGAAAAAGTTTACTATATACACAACACTATTCAACCCCCCTTCTAGTGTTGTTTGCCATCCACAGGATCCAACAGACACAACGTAGCGATGGCCCCGAGAGCCTGCAAATAACACACGATAGTCAACATCCATGATTGCCTCACCTACAGTTGAAGATGGTACAATAATTACCTGAACACTGGCATGGATAGTTATCGACACAAGCCGCTCGTAATCGACCCTCTCCACCACAGCCCTGTCACGTGGAAGGGTCGTATTTTCAATAATGTGTGAGGCAGTCTCGCAATCAAGAAGAGCGGAATCTTCTAGCCTCATCGGAAACTCGGCTTGAACGAGCTCCTCTGTGGAACAATCAAATGGAATCTAGGGAGATCGAATCTCCAGCAAAATCGGCCTGAATTCATCCGGGATGTCTTCAGGAAATTGTACCGGAGGGAACAGACCTCCCCAAAGCCAAGAATCCTCATGAGGAGGAGCTCCGGAGGGACTCGGGTCTCCCCGAGTCTCCCTCTAGAGGAATACCCCTCTCCTGTTGGGAGACCTGCTTCGCAGCCTCATTCGACCCAGACGATTCCGAGTTGCTAAGAAGAAGTCGCCGCCTCCTTTTACTCCCCTCAAGTGCAACCACTTCAAATTCGGAGGCGGGCTTCTCTTTTTTCTTCCGCTGAAGATGGGCCACCTGGGCAGGCCTCTCCACAACAACGGGTCGATCTTCTGACATTTGGGCTGCCCTTTCCCCCATAATCGGCACCCGGGGAGACAACATGCTCACCTCGTCCTCTCTGATGGAAGACTCAACGGCCTCCCTCAATGCAGAGTCCACCTGATAATCCAAACCGACCATGCCTGCGGAGGAAACAAACGAGTTAATTCAAAAAACGAGGGCGGGCACGATCGAACCAACCTTTCGTCCACATGGTCCGACGCAATACGTCGTACGACCACAGCCACTTTTTTGCTCATGCTCTTTGGCAGACTCGTCAATATGTCGGCAGCTTCCTTCTCCTCTCCAGTCAAAGGCTTGTCCTTGGTCGGGCCTAAGTCAGGGGCACCCCAGCCAGTGCAGAATCTTGCCTCTCATTGGAAGACCACAACCACAAACTCCTCTTTCCATTTGGAATTAGAGCAGGGGAGGTTGTCAAACAGCTTCCTACCTCGACGGGCTGTTATCGTTTACCTGCCCGGTGTCTTGGGAGGAGGAATTGAGAAGAAATGGTTCAACAATCTCAGCGACGGTTCAATCTCTTTTATCACACACAAAGCTATAAATCCCATCAGCACGCAAATGGCATTCGGCATCAACTGGCAGAGGGAAATATTCAGAGTGCACAAGAAGTACTGCATGAAGGGGTGCATGGGGAATCAAAGCCCCCGTTGGAAGGCTTTGACATATGCCCCAACCTCCCGATCAACGGGATGATGGACCCTCTCGTCCCTCCCTGGCACCCGAATCTGATAATCGAGGCATGTGTAGTTTCTATAAAGCTCTGGGATCTGATCAGATCTGACTTTGGACCTCAGATTTGTTGGATCTGGATCTAAGCCTAGAGGGTAGGGATGGAAATAATGGCATGACCCAACTGGCCCGACTCAGCCGGACTTGGTTTTGACCCGCCCCGCCCTGGCCCGCAGACGGGTCGGGGCAAGCTTGGGCTTTGTAAACGGCCCGCCCCGACCCGGCCCGCCCCGATAAACTATAGAAGTTCGAAAAAAACTTACTATTTTTATGCGGATCATGCGGCCAGACTATAACACATAACTCATACTCCATTCCACTGTTCTCCCAAGTGAGTCAATTCCCAATTCCAAATTACCAAACAAATCAAAATTCTCCCAATTTTGAAATAAAAAATTTTGTTTTGGATTCATAAGGATGGTAGTAATGACTTGACCCGACCGGTCCGACCGGACCGGCCCGGCCCGGGTTTGATAAGAAATTACCCGCCCCCGCCCCGGCCCGAGACCTGACCCGCCCCGTCCCGTAGACGAGACGAGGCAAGCTTGGGTAGTTAAATACCCGTCCCGCTCCGCAATATTGCCATTCCTACTAGAGGGGGGTGAATAGGCGAATAAAAAATTCTCGTGCAACCCACGAGAAATTACACGCAGTTTATAATCACAAGCAGAGCAAAAATAATGCAATCACAGAGTACGCACAGATATACCCTGGTTCGATCGTCCCACGACCTACTCCAGCCCCCAAGTAAATACTAGCATTTATATGTTTCTAATGTACTACTACAATGAGTCTCGAGCCTCGGCTACCCACCTAGTATGTACCACACTCCCTGAGTGCAAAATACTATCAACCTAGTAAATGCTCTATCTTGACAAGCCCCTCTCGTCAAGACCTTCTTGTCTAGTCCCCCGACTAAACAAGTCCCAAATGAACACAAAAGTGGTAAAGTTTCTCCTACAGAGATCGTTACTACTATACACAAATAATAGTAAAAGAGTTTAGAGATTCTCAGTGTGTAGGCGTAATCGTCTCGGTCAATCGGCACAGGCCAGCTCTCGTCTGGCAAGATGTGGATGTCTCATCTCGTCTCCTCAGCAACTCAAGATGCGACGCGTCTCTCTGAAAGTTGCGACCTTGTGATCTCCTTGCTACTCTAGGCAATGTGGATGGAAGAATCCCTTGGTGCAGATGCAGTGCGTGGACAGTGCAGGAGGCTGCTGTTGCAGTGCGTGAGGCTGGGTTCAGCAGTGTGGTAGCAGTGCATGGACTGGGTGCAGCAGTGCGACAGTAGTGCGTAGACTGGGTGCAGATTGTGGCTCCACATTGTTGCAGCTCTCCCTGATGCGTGAGCAGCTTAGATGTAGTAGCACCTCCTTTGGAACATGAAGCTAGTTGATCTTGAAACTTGATGCACTTGGAGGTCAACCATTGCGGCTAAAAGGAGCCTCTTTGATTTGTATGAAGCTTACGGCATGGTGTTGCTCCAAGGTCAAATATTGTGGCTAGAATTGAAGCTCCTTGCTTGCACGTTTGAAGGAGAAGGCCAAGTCAAATATTGCGGCTATGGTTGAAGCTCCTTGCTAGCACATTTGAAGGAGAAGTCCCAGTCAAATATTGCAGCTATGGAAATGGGGAGTTAGGGCTAGGCACATGGATGTTGCGGCAATAGGAGATCGTAGCTAGGAGATTTAGATGGCTTTGTCACAAGTTGAAGGGCTAGGACTTAGGTTAGGGTTTCCTTTAGGCTTTGGATATTACGGTGAGCTTGTAGATAATGGGGTCTTTGAAGCTTTTAGGCAAGAAGAGGATAGAGTTATTTGTATAGGGCTTGCGGCTAGGATGCTTCCAGGGGTTAGGGTATTTCGGCAATGGGGGAATATTGAAGCTTGGGGTTATTAGGGTTGGCCGCAAGATCACCTTTCTCCTCTTTTTTTATGGCCGCAATATGATGGGTATAATTTTTGGTGTTGATCGCAACTTCTTCCCCCTTGGATGCTTGATTTATATAGGAAAGGGCGATGGAGAAGTTGTGGCTAAGGAGGAATCCTAATGGATATATGAGCAGAAGATTTGTAGGGATTTTATTTGATCTTATTGCAATACTAATTGAATTATGATTTGAATTCAAATAGGATAGGAGATTTGATAGAGATTTGATTGGAACTCTAATTGATTTGAACCAATCAAAGGAGATTTGAAGAAGATACTCCATATCTCTCCATATTGGAATATGATTTGAATGGCAATGGAGATATGAATCAATCTTAAATTGATTTGAATAAGATCCTCTCCAATTTGACTTGGTCCAATATTTGTAGCTATAATTTCCTTCTCTTTGACCAAGTCCAAGTTGCTATATGAATATCAATTTCTCCATCTTCCAATTTGCTATGTGAATATCAATTCCTCCATTAATTGACTTGGTCATCACTTTGAAGATTTACAAGCGTGTTACTCCTGAAAACACTTAGCACACACATTAGAACGTTCACACACGGTTGTTATCATCAAATACGAAGTTAGCGATCGTTGAATCCAACATATGTTGTATCTAACAAGGTTTGCGATCAGGCCAGGCTCTATAGCCCCTTCTTGTTTTTTTTCACGACGGTGACCAAGCTCCTCTCAGAGGCAGGGGCGGAAGACGAAGCCATTTCTTTCGAAGGAAGAAAATCTAAACCAAGGAAGATGAAGAAGGTATCTTCGAATTCTGTCGCTGGAACTGTCTTATATCGGCAAGGTGATAACCGCTCGATGAAACACGCGTCGAAGATCCAAAGACTCTGAGCGCATTGGAGTTCAAACCGGCAAATCATCCGAATCGACGAAGCAGACGTTTTGGCGCCTGAAACTTGAGTGCTAATTTCTTGACTGTCGTGCTCCATTAAAGTGATGTTGCTTCACTTGACTTCAATAAGCAAACCTTTTGAGGTCGTGCGACAAGGGCCAATGTTGAATCATTGGGCCAGCACTCGAGATGACTCGAACGACGGATAACTAAGGCCCACGGGGCCCACGAGAGGAGCCCGATATCGACTCCGTCAAAGCCCACTGGCCAGTCGACCGTTGCATTCCTTTCACTCGAATGTGGGATTAAAGACGAGCCCGTATTTAGCAGGAACGTGGGAAACATTCACTCCCATTAAATGGGGAGGCTTGTGGCACCATAATGGGTAACCGTTATCTTCCCAACGTCACTAAAGAGACCCAGGAGGTCTATAAATATCGTAGGATTCCAATCCCCAAGGTACGAGATATAATACATAGACTCTACTCTTTCAGCTGATATTTCTTACACCATATTGCTTGCGACGTTGGATCTGAGACAAACCTCTGTGGGTTGATCTCAGTTGCTCCAAGCTCCCTCTCATGCTTGAGTTCCCGTACTAACTTAGGCATCGGAGGGGATTTGGGTCAGGACCCAGATCCGACCCCCCCGACGTTTCTTTGTGGTGTAGATCGACAAGTCGCAATCCCCTTTGAAGGTCGCTTCATATCTTCCCAGCCTCGATCTATCGATGTACAAACCGCTCGATGGTCGATCGAGTATCGCATCCCGATCAACATCTATCATCCGACCCTGGTTCTACCACCCTATGGTCCCACCTCACTCGTTGACGAGGCGCCGACTCAGCACGAAGGGTCTACGTCAGCTTGACAACTGACTCAGTCATTTTTGGCCTTAACTACTAGTATTAAGGGATGCGTTTTTCAACCAAAATTTCGTTGAGAAATAGAGATTTTGGGTGAGAGAGATTCTGGCTAAAAAAAGTTCACAAAAAAGTTCGGTTACTCCCCCACAATTTTAGATGGGGGGTTTGTTTTGGGGTGGTGGTGGTGGGGTGGGGGTCGAGAAATTTATGATCAGATCTTTTCTTTTTTTTTGCGACTGATGTCCACCTTCTATGGTAACAGGTGAGCTTAACCCTGAAATTAATGTTTATGCTTATTTCAGTATTGCCCTTGTGACACTATCCAAAGTTGCTACTATCTAACTCATCTATGTATTAAGGGAGTTGCTACGAGCACTCACTGATTTACTCACATGCACAACTACTTTGCGCACAACTACTTTATTTACAAGTTTGGCATTCCTCTTCAATTAACTTATTGCTATTTTACCCTCATCTGTCCCCCTCCCCCGCTGACATGGCTTGGTATGTCGGAGGTTAGGGGTGTCAGCAGAGGGCTAGGGGAGGTGGAGGAGGGCTGGGGAGGTCGGATGGAGCTGTGAAAGAGGGGCTGGGGATGTTGGAGGAGTGCTGGGGAGGTGGCGGGGGCGGCAGAGTGGGCGGGAAGGAGGGATTGGATATCAGAGTGCTTGGATTAGGGGTGGGCAGAAAACCAAGTTCCGCATCCGAACCCGGTTCCGTACCCGAATCCGATTCCGAATATTCAGTAAATTCGAAATCGGAAATGGATTCGGGTAAAAATTGGCCAACCGAATTGAATCGGAATCGAAAACCGGATCCCCTCTCCAAACTTCACTCCAATCCAATTCCGAACATCAACCTTGCTAGCCGTAGCCCAAATAACCTATTTATACTATGTTATTCTCTTTCTCCCACCGATGTGGGACTAAACCCAAAGGAGGAAACATGCCAGCATTTACTTCTCCTGCTAGCGCTGCATGTGAGTGAAATTATTTGTCCCACATCTTGCAAATTATAATGGCATGCATAGTTTAAGTTACAAGGTTGGTAAGCTTTTGTCTCAATTGGGCATTGGCCCGTTGGAATTTTAATTGAGAGAGACATGCTTCGGGCAGTGATTTAATGAGTTTGTGTTGTTGGGCACAAATGACCTATTTAAACATTGTGAATCTTTTGTTTCCCACCGATGTGGGACTAAACAATGGGCATGGACACCCGCTCATCCGAGACAACGAGTGGGGCATAGGCGCGACATAATAGTCCCACATCGGCCAAATTTATGAGACAAGTGTTCTATAAGTTAGTCAAATGGGTGAGAAACGAACATAATTGGGATTGGGCCAAATTTACGAGACAAGTGTTCTATAAGTTAGTCAAATGGGTGAGCAACAGACCAACAACCCTAATTGGGGGATTAGGGCCTTGTCCTGGTTGTGTTCTCCGTAAGCGCTATGTCATCTAGTTTGGGTCGGAATCAGGAGTGTGCATCCGATTACGAATTCGGATATGTTCGAAATGGATCCGCTTTAGCGGAATCGGATATCAGATTTTTTTTCACAGTCCAAATTAAAATGGATTCGGATTCAGGTTTGTCTAAAAAAATCGGGTTTACCTGATGCCCATCCCTAGCTGGGATGTCAGAGGAGGGCTGGGGGAAGTGGCTGGAGCTTGAAAGATCGGAGGGGGTGGGGGAGGAAAGCTGGGGCTGTCGGATGGCTGGGGGAGGTGGTGGGGGCTGGGGAGATCGGAGGGGACGGTGGAGTGGGTGGTGGCAGTGGACAGGGGAGGTCAGAGGAGGGGGATGTGTCGCTGAGGTGGCCGGAGGAGGGGGCAGCGTCGCCGCCCGCCACCGATCAACCGTTGCACACGGATGGGCATTTTCGAAAATTTGCCCCTGATTGAGCATGTTGAGTAATTTTCAATGGTGATATTGTAAATAAGTGGGTAGTGCGCGGTAGTTATGGCAAACTTGTAAGTAAGCCGGTCATGCGCAGAGTGAAATGGTAGGTGCGCGTACCAATTCACATATACTAACGAGGGTTAAGTATTATTATCTTTTAATTGATCTATAAACCAGTGTTTAACCAGGGTTAAGTTTCATAATCTTTTAATCCAGAAACAATGTTGAACCTAACCCAATGTCAACCCTTTAACTTCGTTCTCAGCCAAATAGAAGAAGTCTCTGATTCCCCAATAATGGTGGGAGTAATGCGATGCCAGTGACTCTATAAAAGGAAAGCAAACTCCATGCCCTCTGCTTTCAATTTGTGTCTTTCATGCTCCAATGGCAGTCCCTAGCATCCCCGGTGACAACGTCCTCTCAAAGCTTGACCTGCTGATAATACAAATTCTCGGTCACATACAGGACGCGCTCGACCTAATCCTTTTCTACGTTGGCCTCCACGCTTCCCCTGAGCCGATCGATCCGTTCCATGGTCCGACTCCTCCTCCGGCCAACCTCCTCGCCATAAAGAGCACGCTGCCGGTGGTGGAATTTGCGAAGTCACGGCGCGTGCGGGGGAACGAGGCGCTCGACTGTGCGGTTTGCTTGGCTCGGTTGGAAGCCAAGGATGAGGTCCGAGAGCTCGGCAACTGCGGTCATGCCTTTCACCGGAAATGCATCGATGGGTGGATAGATACCGGACGCGCCACCTGCCCCTTGTGCCGGTCGCGGCTGCTGCCTTGCCAAAAACCGAATATCGACCATGTTTAGAGCGCAGCTAATTTTGAACGCAGCCGATGAAAATAACTGATGCGAGTATAATCCTCGTGCTGATTCATGGTATGCAACATACAACATCTGGTGCTAAATGAGCTCTCTTCTCCTGTTCTCCATTGTTTTGGGAGAAACTTACGCTCAGATTGTTCGTCCATAGCCGTTAGGGTTTTCTGGCACTGTTCTACAGGTATGCTTGGATAATTATTTGTCGACTTGATGTATTTTGAAACAATTAATGGAATTTCAAACCTGATTAGTTTACTTCAACCCACAACAAACTGTAATACACTTGCGCACCTACTCTGCCAATTGAATTGCATCAAAGGTCCTCATCCCACGCACAACTATTGGTCCCCCTTCTTGAAAACATTTTTAATACACACCATGTGGAATCTCCTACATGGGACCCATCATTTTAATAACCAGCTCGTCAACAACCAAGCCCATTGTGGTTCTCAAAAAATAACACAATTTCATCGTACACTCTCTGAGTTCAAAAATTCGTCCGTACCGCTCTTAAAGATGTACAGAGGGGAACCCTTAACTCCTATATTCCCGAGTAGAATATATTAAGAACTGAGTTCAGAATCCAAATCAAACATAATACATAAAATCCACATGGCTTAAAGAATATGAAAGCTTTAATACCCTTCTCGCCATCGAGTAGAATCACTGGTCACAATAATATCTTCGTAGTTTTCATAGAGCATAAAAAGTCTAATCCTTTGCCATATACCTGAAGATCCGTCTGTTCGTTTGTGCCTGGCATACTAAACAGCTGTGTTTTGTGACCCGATCCGTCCCAACGATAAGCCTAGCATTAGGCGACTTGACTCCCTTAACTATGAAGTGCAATAGCATTGCAAGAATAGGTGTGGCATAGACTCTGTAAGCTCATTGTAAAGAACGCAAGTGTTGTTGCTAATCTGCATATTATAATTTAGCGTATTGTCATGAGTAAGAAGCCTACCGTTTAGATATTATAGTAGACAAATAAACATTTTTAAGTATCACTTCGCAAACAAAAACCATGGTAGGATAAGGCACAATCAGAGATAGAATACGGTTGATCATGTTATAAGCCAATGTCAATGATAAAATTGAGGATGGCATCTAGGTTAAAGTCTGAGGATCTAAATTAAATTAGAATTCACATCAGTATGTGGATCCACAATATAACCGCTCCCCGAAACGCTCAAAGGCGTAAAAGACGTTTTCGTGTTGATACGACTATTTTGACCGGGTCCGGAGGAGCCAAGTCAACCACGACCAGTCAACCAGCCAAACTACGGCCTCGGGCTCCGGCCCAAGGATCTTACGGGCGGGTCGCGTTTCTCCACCCACGACGAAGGCCCAAGAGATTGCCCGCTTCTGTAGCGGAGGAAATCGGGGCCCAAATCGAGGAAGCCTTCGCCAAATATGGCAGTCGCCCCGTGCCATCATGATCCGCCAATTATGGCAGCCACCTTCATGGCTCGCCAAATATGGCAACCGACTTCATGGCCAGGCTTAATGGCCATCATTCCCCCGCCATTATGGCCCGCCAATTATGGCAATCACTCATGGTCATGACTCCACCTTCATGGCGTCATCAAGTGGGCGCAATTAGAGGGGGCCAACCCTTCCCCATTTGCACGACCCCATGAATGGCGGCCATGATGTCACGTCATGGCACATGATGAGCATGGTTCGTCTATATGAGGATGGGGCGGGCGTCATTTGGAGGGGGCCGGATCTTCACCACCTACAACGGAGGTACCTCATACTCCCATCTTACACCTTCTTCCACCTTGAATATTTCTCCTCCAAAGCTCGGCCCGAGGACTCGAGTATCGGTCTCTCCGCGAGCCATACTCGATCCCACCGAGCACTTCTCAGACCAGATCTGACTTTGGCATCGGAGGGGCTTCGGTCGGAACCAAGGTCCGACCCCCCTGACGAGCTCTCTCGTCTATTCAGGTCCAGGAGTTCCAGCGACGCCGAGGCTACCCCTCGGCGTCCTTCCAGCCGGAGCCGAGCGCCCTCGTCCCCGACCTCGTTCGTCTCCTCCGTCACGAGGACGTCGCTCTGCCGAGGCTACCCCTCGCCGAGCCGACGCGAGGATCCGCGGGCCCCGCTGCGAGCGACTCTGCCTTCAACCGATCCCGGAGGCTGTCATCTCGCCGAGGCTACCCCTCGGCCCGCCAAAGAACAGAGCCGCGCCTTTCTGCTCGAGCGAACGCGCCGTCGGTCGACCCCACCGGTCATCTCCGTCTCGAGCGACAGCCACGACAACTCGAGGGTCCCGCGCGTCCCCTCTTTGACCGCGTTGACCACGCACCTTCCATACTATTAATGTGTTCTGTGAAAAATAGCTGAAACATTTGGCGCCGTCTGTGGGAACGAGTCAACACCCATGTCGTCAACCACACCGACCATGATTCGTTCTGCAAATCAAAGGCTGAAAGGCCAACTCGCAAGAGAGGGAAGAACTCAAGTCCCAGATGGTGGTTCTGTATCGTCTCCCTGGATTTGTAGATCCAAGGACCTCGTCAGATCCCCAACAAGTGGCAGCTTAAGCAATGCACCAATGTTTGTTTCTTATTGGAGGAGTAAACATTGGGAAGGTTAACCCATTAAATGGTAAACTGAGCCTATTCAAATAAATCATGAAATCATGAAATATCCAGATTTCATATGGTGAAATCTTGAAATGTCGGCAACCTGGCCACCTCGAAAGACCCCAAAAGGCCTGTAAACTTCTAAAAGCCCCTCCCTTTATGGATACACCAGCGCCGGGATCTTCTGAGAGTGCACCAAGTGAGTTTGCCGGCCGGAGATTTATCGCATCTGCATTCTTCGAATGCGCCATCATCGAGATCGCCCCGGCAGCAAGAACGGCGGGGTCTTGGAGGATCGGGTGGTGATCCGGAAGGACAACGTGGCGAGGAAAGGCCTGCTGATGATCGACCGGATGAGGGGACGACTTGCGGCCCTATACAATGTCACAGAGAAAGAGATGTCGTCACCGACGACCTTGCGGCGCACCACAGAGGCGATACATGCGTCTCCCAGATTGCAGAGACAAGGCCTCGTCAATCTCGACCCCGGGATCCAAGACAACCATCGCCTTGATCGACCGATATTTGATGTTATCGCGCACCCCCGAGCCAATCCCGACCACCGACCCGAGGCATCTGCATCCCTCAAAATCTTCACCCGGTTGCTGGTAGCTTACAGCATGCACAACCGCATCCCCGCCCAGCGGGGCGCAACGGCGGCGACTTTGCCCGATTGAACTGCATGATAAAGCCGTGAACTCGCAAACATTGCTGACATGGTTCAATCCTGGGCATTGAGGCATCGAAGCTGATCTCCAGACGTCCCTTCCTCAGGGAGGCTCACGGATGGATGGTTGGAATGACTGTGGAGTCGTCGAAGCCAAGAAGGTGGCGGTTACGAGCGAACCCCTGCTCCCCCTAGCGGTGGATCTGAGGGATCGGAAGAGCGGAATCAGAGGAACACCCTGAGACTTTGCAATTAATAAGTAACCCAAGATCAATACTCTGACCAAGTGCTGCCATCGGGTTCGACCAAGATCCGAGCGACCATCAACCAAGCTGAGGACCATCGACCGACATCTGCACCTCAACATGCATCCTAATGTTCGTGACCGTCTCATCGCACGTTCGACTGCCATCGGGTTATGTTTGCTAGTTTATTCTATTTAATCGTCGTGTGTGTTTACTAATGTTTTTTGTGCTTCCAAATCTAATATGATTGATTAATTTGAAGTTTTGTTATTTGCTTGCTATTATGTTACTAGAACAATTTATTGATTTATGTTAATTTTTGTATGATTGTGAAAGGGAATGGCTTTGGGACAAAGAATGGATGAGGAAAAATAGGACTTCAGACGAATACATAGATGGTGTGGACAATTTCTTGGAGTTCGCATTTAATGCAAACAGTGTGGTAAAAATCTTCTTAGAGTGCGCAGGAAGTACATGTATGTTTTTTAGACGGTAGCTAATCTACATGAAATCTTCATGTTTTTTTAACTTATTGTTTTATGCATGTTGTCAAATCAGGCTAAACTTCAAGAGCTTGTTGAACAATCTAGTCATGAGGGATCAAACCCCATGACTGATGTGGAGATGCTTACAACAGTACTGGAGCCACGATCAGGCTATGTTAGGGGAAAAGGAACAGGCTATCGACGACATTCAAAACATTCCAACTGCCAAGAAGATCAAGCCGGTGAAATAGAAACCTTGAAGAGAACAATTGAAGAAATGAAGGAGGAACATGAAAGGACCTTGAAGAGAACAAATGAAGAAATGCAGGAGGAACATGAAAGGACCTTGAAGAGAACAATGGAAGAAATGAAGGAGGAACATGAAAGGACACTTCAAGAGCACCGTGCAGATCAAGACATGAGGCTACAAGATGCACTTGCAACTTTTAGAGAAGAATTCTTCCAATCAATGCCTTCTCGGCCTTGAGTATGATGTAAGTGTCACTCATCCTTTTATTATATAGAACTAGTCATAATCCGTGCCCAAGGGCACAGTTCATTTATATAGAACCAGCTAATGATTAATGCCTGCCGTGTTATCAGACTGCATGATTAATGCATGCTTCATTACTTTGTTTTACTGCTTAATATCAGTTTGCGTTACATGTTATGAAATGTATGAAACTTGAAAGCACATTGAATCATATTTGAATGATGAATAATGAGTCAATCCCTAAAGCATTATTTATCGACTGAAACCCACTGCATTTTCCCACTTTTTATGATATGTACTATCGATCCAAAGAACATGTTGAGGTGTGGGTTTCATGGACGTGACTGTTTCTTACCCGTCAAACATAAATTATGAAGTGAAAAGAATGGATAAAAAGCAGTAGCCAATTCCTTCTATAACTGCTTGCTGCGATTGGTTCCTTTAAAGAAGAGGCGGCTGTTTAAAAATGTAAAACTAGGGATGAGAATGGGCATGCCCAAAGCCCGAATGGGCGCCCAATTGGGCATGCCACATTCCCATCCTTCATTATGGTCTAGGAAGATTGGCACCCATCTTCCTAGACCATAATGAAGGATTGGAATGTGGCATGCCCAATTGGGCGCCCATTCGGGCTTTGGGCATGCCCATTCTCATCCCTAGTAAAACCTCTCTCTATTTATTGGTTTAGACAAAAGAGAAGATACAAATGTAGATGAAGAGAGCTGATCAAAGTGCGGCCCCATGTTTCTTTAGTTAACCTCAGTAATTCTGATTATAACCTGTTTGATAAGATATGTACCTTCTAATTTTCTTCTCTTCCGGTCCAGATTTTAGTAATTACAGGTCAACGTTAGATGAGTCTGTGTAATCAATGGGCATTTTGAGAATGAAATCATTTTGTCTGTCAGCTTTTATCTTAAAGAAACCTAGTCATCATTGTCAAAACCCAGCCCGATAAAGTATGTGAATTTTGAAATATGATTTTTTTCTGCAGTGTCTGGATCCTAGCAACCCATGCCTTTTGCATATTTGCCACTTCAGATTTATATTCGTGCAACTATGGTTGTAATTTATGGATTATTTACGTTATATATTCTATTATAACTCATATTTTGCATAAATTCCTCTTATGTTTTCTGCATTCATTCCTGTTAATGCCATCCCTTTGCATCCATATGGTTTTCAATTTTCCCATATAAATATAAATAAATTAACCCATAATTTGTGTCTATTTCTTTATAATTTGTATGTCCCTTTTGTCTTAAGGCTTACCACTCTATCTAGTTGAGTGTAACATGTGAAATCATAAAATTGATGGCTACCACCTTGTTTTGGTTAAAACAACTGTGGATCTTGATAAATATTCTAAAATCTGTGCTAAAAAGCACACACCTTAGTGTAATTTACCAAAAAATTAGCATTGTTATGCAATTGTCTTGTGTAAGAGGAAGAGAAAGTAAGAAAATGAGAAGTTTAGAGTTCTTATTAGTTATCAGAATCAGGATTTGAAAATCTAATTCTCTATGGCTGAAACAGCTAAAACTATCTACCTACACAATGATGTGATTTTAGTTCATCCCAATCTTTTTTTCTCAGAAAACAGAAATCATTAGATCATAATTGAAGGCCAACTATCTCTTCATATATTCCAGTGATCACATTCAACCCCATCTAAGCCCAATGAACATCAGATGCAGCTTAAAAATTAAGCCAGCTGAAATCTAACATGATTCAATCAATTAAATTAGGTTCTGGTTGTTTCCAACATAGCTAAACCAAGTCAACTGTAGACCATGGGCAAGAATACATCAATTCAATTTAACATATATAAACATAGTGCCTTAAACTTTGGGTCATCCAACAAGGATGGATAGCAAGATTTTGGAAAACAGGTAATGATAATGCAGATAAAAATACAACCATGGCAAACCCCAAAATAAATAACTGAATGGCAGATGAGTGACTTTAGCTGCTGTTGCTGGTAATTCACCTGCTGTTGTTGGTTATTCACATGCTGTTGCTGATAGTTGGGATAAACCTGGGAACGCTCCGTAAGCATACATGTTGGGATCCTGGGGTGCTTGGCTGTACCCATAAACCTTGTCCATAGCCATAAAAGTTGCCATTCCATTGGTTGGGGTCCTGCTGCTGTGACTGAGATCATTCATTTTTTTAACATTTCATCAGTCTCAATGAGCAGCCGGTAAGATAAAGTAAAATTTCATTAAAACACTGGCATGTTTGTTTGAAGGACTGCGGCCCCATGAAAGCCGAATATTTTGTGACCCAACCAAAGTTCCATTCAACATCAGCTTAGCCTCTTCCGCACTAGTCCTACTCAAGATTTTTGAAAAAAGATCAATTCATTATATCTTGAACGAACATTCTGACCAAGGATTTTTGAGAAAGTGATTTTTTGGATCTATTTTTCCAGCTTTCTTCTTAGTTCCTTTCCTGATGGACATTGAAATTCAGTACGCAGCACATGTTGCAACATTATGTGCAACATGACTGAAGGACTTGCCTTCAGATTTGTCATTCAGAACAGCTGTGAAAGCAACATAATTACTAGTTATGTCTTCATCTTCCACACTACCTCCAAAGTCTTCATCGCTCCAGGTGCTGGCGAGGGATTTCCCTTTTTGCTTCTTAAGGGTGTTTGCACATTCTGCCTGAATATGTCCGAACCCTTCACATTCTCTACATTGTATTCCCTTTCCTTTGTTTTTAGACTCATACCTTTGTATAGGGCGACCAGCACTCTTTTCACCAGCAGGAGGTCCTGACCGCACCTTTTTATTAGTGGCTTTGAAATTCTGACCTCTGGTGCTAATCTTTCTCATCATCTTACTAAAGTTTTTGGTGAGAAGAGCGATATCATCTTCGAGTTCTGACTCATCATCAGATTTTGACAGTTCACTGGCTTCAGTCTTCAAGGCAACACCCTTCTCCTTTTTGTTTTGTTTGAGATTCATCTCATAGGTCTGTAGGGAGCCCATGAGTTCGTCCAATCTCATGGTCGATGTATTCCTTACTTCCTCTATTGCTGCAATCTTTGCTGAAAATTTATCTGGCAAGGACCTCAGGGTCTTTTCAACAAGTTTCTTTTGAGAATACTTCTTACCCAGTTGGAATGCCTGATTGGCAATATCTCTCAATCTTCCATTGAATTCAGCAACCGTCTCGTTTTCATCCATCCTCAGGTTCTCAAACTGACTGGCGAGCATTTGTAATTTTGAGGCCTTAATAGTGCTGGTTCCTTCATGCACGTTTTGAAGAATGTCCCAAGCTTCTTTAGCATGCTCACAAGTAGATATAAGCTTGAACTGCTCTTCATCAACAGCAGTCAAGATGGCGTTAACCGCCTTTGAGTTTCCTAAGGCAGCACGTTCCTCATCAGAATTCCAGTCTCTCACAGGCTTGAAGCATTCCTTGCCTTCTTTGTTGACTTCAACCGGAGGGTTCCATCCTTCAACTGTAGCAACCCAAGCCTTTTCATCCAAAGATTTGATAAAAGCTCGCATACGAGACTTCCAATAAGTGTAGTTCGATCCAGTGAGCAAAGGGGGACGAGTAACCGAAGCACCTTCTTTTGTATTCATGATCAGCGTACTGACACACAGGAACACACCCACTTTGAAAGAAAGTCAAAGTATTGTGGATGACCTGCTCTGATACCAAATGAAATTCAGTACGCAGTAAAGAACATAACGAACAACAATAAAGACGCACAGCAAGCAAGGACACACGAGACTTGGTATCGCAGTTCGGTGCGCACACATACATCTGCGGGGCCACGCCCAGAAAAATAGAATACTTCACTATAAAGATCAGAGAGTACAAACTCTAAAATTCACGCTTTCATAAGGAAGAACACACTCATCCTTAAAACAAACCGTGAGGGGTGATCGCAATCAACCCCGTGAAGTATTCTTGGCAAGCTCCCCTTGCCTGCAAGCTCCCCTTGCACCACCGACAAGATCAACTCCCTTGATCCCACGAACGTGATAGTCGGCCTCCCTCCCGGAGTGTATCCACCCGGACTTCTTTCGCCAAAGTCCTTAACCTAGCCGCCAATGCTCTCCAGCCTTTAAAGCAGCAACAACCTCAATCACCGTTCAATCAGCGCTAGATCAATCAATCTAGAAGCAACTCAATAACAGCAATAACCGCAACACCCATAGATGGAACGAGATCCCTAAATCTCCACAGGAGATCGTTGCCAGAATCTCGCCATCGAAGATATCTTCAACTAATTCTTCACAAACAGAATTGAACGATATTCTCAGCCAATCAAATCTTCAGCAGATATTAACCGTCATAAATACCTGAACAAATATAAACGGCGACTTAAGATCACGTGCACCTCAGACAACGATCTACAGCAGTCGCACATAGGCACAGCATGTTGAAAACGGGGGTTCAACAATCTGTCCAACAAAACGTCCAACAAGCTCAGCTGAGACATGACTCCTCTTCAGATAATAAGGTTCTGTCGCAACAAACCGTTCAACAAGATGACCAACATCCTTAGATACTTTGTCCAATCACTTCAAGGAGTACATAGAGAGGGACGATTATTGGAGTGCCACAAATGACAAGCAAAGCATAAACTAGCAGTAGAGACAAAACCTAACAGACATAATAATGTCTGCAAAATGAATTTACATGCCTAGTTCATCAATTTTTACTTGGTGGAAAAACTCTATTATCTGCAAATTTAATTTGTAGGTAGGAATTATTGGTTTACTCAGCTTTTGGGTATGTGAGATAGTTTTGGAATTATATTGGATTCCAAATGATGGTGATTTAAACTGGTCATGCTACATCTTGATGCAACATTTAATCAAACATGGAATCCATAGATTTATAACAATTTATTGGATTAAGAATTGAAAATTATAGCACTTGTTAAATTTGGTTAAATATGTTGTTCCATGCAATGTCATTGAAGGGATTTTCGGACCGTCATCTGCTGACATAAAAAGGAAGTCATTTTTATTTCTTGAAATGTATGGTTCATAGAGCTCTGACAATGGTTGCTTTTTGCCAAATAATGTTATCTTTCTGAAATGAACATATAGTCGTGATGTAGCTTCTAGTAATTATTTTCTTTTTGTTCTCAGCTTGAAAGGATTGCATAGCGTCATACACGAGCGGCAATGAGTTGCATGCTGAACCAACGAGTAAAATGAAGTGCATGGAAGATGATCGTGCGAAAATGAAGGAGGCTGCAAGTGAGACATCTAAATTGGCTTCTCCATTTACCATGCTGAATAAACTTTGGCATGTACTGCAATGCTTGTATAGGAGATTGTTGACTTGGTGGGGACCTTGTTCAACATGAGGTTGTTAGTGTGGATTGTTTGATGTGAGATTGTGGATGGCTTTGTAGCTTTTAGCTGAATTTAAATCTTGTTTTGTTCGGGTAATGAACAATTTCTAGTTTTTAATTGTAACCATGCTTGTTGCTAGCTCGTTGGTATTGGCATATTTGTATTCAAAGTGAACTTATGCTAGCTCATGAAAATATCCTATCTAGTTACATCCAGGAATGGAATTTTGTTGTTGCCAAACATTTAGGGAATTTCGTTTGTTGTTGCCATATTATCAATGGCAACGACACAGGTGGTTGCCATTTCCAACAATGACAACTAGCCAAGTGGTTGCCAATGGCAACCATTTTTGTCGTTTCCATTGCTGTCAACTATTTTTTTCGTTGCCATTGCTGTCAACTCATTGCCATTGAGATCAATGGGTCGTTGCCATTGCTATCAATGGGTCGTTGTCATTGCTGTCAATGGCAACGACCTGGGTCGTTGCCATTGCTAGCAATAGTTGTCATTACCGATAGTGGCATCGACATGTGTCGTTGCCATTATTGTCAATGGCAACGACCTATATGTTGCCATTGCTGTCAATGACAACGAAATGGCAACGGCACAGGTCGTTGCCATTGCTCTCAATGGCAATGGCACAGGTCGTTGCCTAAGCTTGACACACCAATGGCAACGACCCCTTATCACGAGCATGAAAGGCTTTCGCAACGGCAAATGTCGTTGCCAAAAGTACCTATAGCAACGACAATTTTGTCGTTGCCAATACCTTTGGTTACAACAGTTATAGCAACAACATGGCAACGACATTTTGTCGTTGCCATTGGTGTCTATGGCAATGACTTTTAATTTTTAGCAACGACTTTTATTGTTGCCAAATGTTATATTTCTTGTATCAGATTTATAGGCATCAGATTCCATCAAACCCCAGTCCGATCGAATCTCAATCAAACATCAAGCGAATCGCCACGAAGAATCGAACATATGGGTGGGGTTTACCTGAAACAGCCTCTCTGATCTGCAAAACGGAGGTCGATTATCCGACCAAGCTGCCGGCGGCTCAGAGCGGCGCAGTTCGGGCCGTGATGCTCCCGCAAAACAAGCAACGATTCCCGGCTGCTTGGGAAGAGGTTATCCGCGGCCACCCTGAGCTGCAAACGGATCGTAGTTGGGGCTCGTCGGTTGCTTGGGAAGAGGCGAGAGCGTGGGGGGATGAAATATTGGGAAAAAAATTTAGGGCTGAATTATTTTGGAAGACGGCGGCAAAATTGGGAGTGGTTTCGTGACCTAGAAACCCTCACGAGGGATTTTACGCGGTAAATTGTTTTGGGGAGGGCGGAGTTTCGTGACCTAGAAACCCTCACGAGGGAATTTTACGCGGTAAATTGTTTTGGGGTGGGGGGGGGGGGGGTTTCGTGACCTAAAAACCCTCACGGGGGATTGTACGCGGTAAATTGTTTTGAGGCGGGCGGGGGGATTTCGGGACCTAGAAAATTAAATACCAAAAATTTGCTTAAGTTTTTTATCGACCCGAAGGAGGGAATGACTATTTTTTTGCAATTTTTAATTATCTTTTACTTTAATTTATTGAGATGCTATTTATTTACACGTTTAACATTACAAATTTACATGAACTACAAAAACTTTTTCACCAAGTTAAGACAACGAGATTTTGCGGTATCCGTTGTTGTCATTATTTTCAATGGCGATGGTAACGACAATTGGTCGATGACATTGTTAAAAAGGGTAGTGGCAACGACAAAATGTCGTTGCCATTAATTTAAAAGGCAATGGCAACGACTTTTGCCGTTGCCATTGTATTATCATGGCAATGGCAACGACATTTAATCGTTGTCATAGAATTTGAGTATTGGCAACGAGTTATGGCAACAACTAATTTTTACCGTGTTACCATTGCTATTTTTAGCAACGACACGAACAATGGCGTTGCTAAAATTCGTTGCCAATAGTTATTTTTCTTGTAGTGGTCGGCCTCCTTTCGAGCCGTACCGATCCCGTCGGGTATCACTCAGATCCGTTCTGACTTAGGCATCGGATGGGACTTGGCCGGAACCAAGGTCCGGCCCCTCTGACGAGTTTCTTCGTCTATTCAGGGTAATGAGGACTCAAGGCGCCGAGGCCACCCCTCAGCGCAGAGCACACCGAGGTGAGGTCCGATCGTCATCAAGCCCGCTCGCCACTAACAAGCATCGCCATCAACCGAGGCCCCGGGATAATCCAGGCGCCGAGGCTACCCCTCGGTACTTAACCGACCGAGCGCTCACATAGGTGCCGAGGCTTTCTCTCCGCACCTCGCTGACTGATGTCAGACACTTAGGACGAAGAGCCCGATCGTCCACGGCTCCTCGTGCGATCCACGCCGAGTGCACGCGTGCTTGGCGTGACCAAGGGATCCAACCGACCCCTTTGACCACGTTGACCATCAAGTTGCCTGTCAACGATCCAGTGGTGAGAAAACACTGGTAAACATCTGGCGCCGTCTGTGGGAACCGAACTAAGTCCACGTCAAACCACCAGAATGAAACCCGTCTGCAACGGCTCGGGGCGCATGCCCCCCATCCACGAGGAAGGTGATTACATCCCTTCCGAGAACCAGTACAGTCACAACACCGAGGAGACAGGCGACTCCCGGTCAGTAACCCAAGAGCAGCTCCATCTCTTTGCCCAGGAAACCAACGCCCACCTCCAGACGTTGGTCACCACGATTCAACAGCTCGTCGGCAACCCATCCATCCGGGGAGATGGGACGGCGGAGGCCCACCAGCGGGGAGGGGACCGCCCACTATACGACTCGCCATGGTCACCGACCACGGGCACGGAGCAACCAACCTGGAGCGACGATTTACCATGCCGGGCTTCGTCCTAGTGCAATCCCCCACTCCCACTTCGCCTAGCGAGGGGAACATGATTGGCCCCGAGCAAGTTGAAGGCGAATCGGTTACCGTCTCATCTCGGTGACTAGGCTCAATAAATCGGCGACCGACCGATCACCGATCCTCGGGGGACCAACCCCGTCGGAGCGAAAGTCCCCGTCGAGGAAGGCTAAATAACCGAGAATACCAGAGAGATAAGAGGAACACTCACCGACCAACTCCCGGCCCCTGCCCGACGGGGACTCGGGCGAGCCCCCGGCGCGACCCCGTTCGCTCACCACGATTGCTCAACCACTGTGCAATCACAGGAGGACGCCTGGGGGAGCCAGGGGCCATCGTTGTCTGTTTTTCCAAAGGATAACTGAGGCACAGGTTCCCTCAAGATTCAAGGTGCCGACTTTAGAGAAGTATGACGGCACAGGCGACCCGGAAGACCACGTGATGGACTATGAGGGGGTCATGGCGTTCCAAGGAGCCGACGACATCCTACTCTACAGAGGCTTCTACTCCACCCTCCAGAGATTGGCCCGGAGTTGATACCACAGCTTCCCGAACCGTTCCTTTGATCGCTCTGAGGACCTCTCCCAGCAGTTCTACAAACAATTCATGGCTGGGCGTCAGGTAAAACCGGACTCAGAACTCCTGTTCAACGTGGTGCAGGGTTCCAGAGAAACCCTGAGGCACTACATGCATCGCTTCAACATGGAGAGACTAAATGTGGAGAGCTGTCCCGAGCTGGTCGTCAAAACGGCCCTTAAGAAAGGGCTCCAACATAGGGGCCTAAAAAAGTCATTGCACAATGACCCTCCGAAAGACCTCACCGAGATTATAGCCCGGGCGGAGCGCTACATGCTGACGGAAGAGGCGCTGGCTGCAGAGGACGGAAGTCACCCAATGGGGGCCAGGCGGGGATCCAAGCGCGACGAGAGCGAATGTCGCGGCCCTGACGAGCATCGACAGGAGAAGAGAGCCAAATGGAAGCAGCGTAGGGAGGATCAACTGCCCCCCAAGCTGAACACCGCCGCTGATGTCGTCCTCACGCACACGCAAAAGGAAGGGTGCTTCAGCAGGCCACCTCCGAGGATGAAGAGAGGCGGGAAGGACGAAGAGAAGTATTGCAAGTACCACAAAGACAATGACCATGACACGGACGACTACTGGCATTTAAAGAAGGATATAGAAAAGCTGGTCAGCCGGGGCCATTTAAAGAATTTCGTCGATGACTCAACCGCCACCCATGGGGAGGGGACATCCAAGCAGATGGACAAGGGGAAGAAGGTGAACGTGGTTCAGGAGGCCATGCGCATCATCGAGTGAGCGGATGGGACAATCGACCGCCTCCTCGCCTCGACAAGGCTAGCTTGCCCTCGCCTCCCCCGTTTTTGTGTTTTTCTTCAAATGTACACCCAGGTTCAAGGAATGGAAAGAGAACCGTGTTAGTACAGCTCTGTTTTTCTCACTTTATCTGGCTTGGTGATCGATTACAGAGCAGGCAGGAAATCACCCTCTGGGAGGGAACAACTACCAGATCGACTGTAAGGCTGGAGGTAACTCCACCAGCGGGCCGACCACCAGGCCCGTCCGTAAGTCCGGGGGTAACTCTCCCAGCAGGCGGGTTCTCCGATTGGTCATAAGCTGGAGGGTAGCTTCCCCCGCAGACTAACAGACCCGATCAACCGTAAGGCTGGGGGCAACTCCCCCAGCAGGCCAATCACCGAGCCCGTCCATAAGGCTGGGGAAAATCCCTCAACAGGCGGGACCATCGGTTGGTCACAAGCCGAGGGGAAGCTCCTATTGATGACCAGCCGACCCGATTGACCGTAAGGCTGGGGGCAACTTCCCCATCAGGCCGATCACTGAGCCCGTCCGAAAGGCTGGGGGCAACTCCCCCAGCAGGCGGGACCATCGGTTGATCATAAGCCGAGGGATAGCTCCTCTCGCTGACCAGCCGACCCGATCGACCGTAAGGCTGGAGGCAACTCCCCCAGCAGGCCGATCACCGAGTTCATTCGTAAGGCTGGGGGCAGTTCCCCCAGCAAACGGGACCATCGGGTGGTCATAAGCCAAGGGGTAGCTCCCCCGCTGACCAGCCGATCCGATCGACCGTAAGGCTGGGGGTAACTCCCCTAGCAGGCAGATCAACCTGGCGCCCGTAAGGCTGGGGGCAACTCCCCCAGCGGGTCGGAACATCGGTTGGGTGTAAGCCTGTGGATAGCTCCCCCAGTAGCACAGACGATTCAATCAGCCGGGGGGCTGGGGGCGATCCCCCAGCAGACTGATCCCCCTACCGACCATAAGACTGATGGCAAGCCCACTGTTCGCAAGGCGGTCATTCGATTGGCCAGAGGATCGCGGACGAGGGGAAAGCCACAGCAGGTCGGCCGAGAACACCTCTAGGGCCGTATTCTATCGTGCCGGTTGGCACGAAATCCCCAGCACCATTCACACTCGCAATGAATAATGAAGGAACATGAGCGAATCAACTCCCCAACCGGGTAGAACACAACGGCGGCCCAAAAGACCCAGAATCTTCCCCCACCGTGAAACAACTCTGTCAGTGGGAGGCCGAAGATGAAGACAAACAAAAAATAACGGGAAACAAAGAGGTACCAAGGCCCACGAAACACTCTATACATTATGTTGGATCTGGATCCTAGCCTAGAGGGGGGGGGTGAATAGGCTAATAAAAATAATTCGTGCAACCCACGAATAAGCACACGCAGTTATAGCAGCAACGGGGTAAATAAAAAGCAGACACAGAGTACACATCAGATTTACCCTGGTTCGGTCGTCCCAATGACCTACTCCAGCCCCCAAAGCAGAACTAGTATTGAATAGCGCAATAGGTACAAAACCACAAGTTAGAGCACGCTCAGAGCACCCTCTACGTCTCTACACTCGCCAGGCTCTCAGTACCACACACACAGTATTTTCTCTCACTATCAATCCTAGTAATGCTTTCTACCGGCTAGTCCCAAACTAGATGGGTCCCACTTGTCTAGTCCCAACTAGACAAGTCCCAAAATAGTCACAAAAATGGTAAAAGTTTCCCCTACAGAGAACGTTACACTAAGACACAAATAAAAGAGTTTAAGGGTTTAGAAATGCGCAGTTTGTGTCCGTGTAGGCGTCTCTGTCCAATCAGCACATCGTCAGCTCCAATCTGACGTAAACGGTGTCTCAATCTGACTCCTGGATGTCATGTTATGCACTGGTCTGCGCGTAAAGTAATCCCAGTTCAAACTGAAATATTCTTCGGTCTGTGTGCTCAGTAATCCCTTTTAATTAAGCGGTCGGTGTGCTGAGTAAAGCAGTTCAGATTCTTTTGGTAGTGGTCTGTTCGCACAGCAATCCCCTTAATGAAAGCAAGGCCACGTCAGGAAAAAATGAATTCTCTTCGTTCTAATACCGTCGCCACGTCAGCAAGCAATTCTCCGCTTGGGGTCAAACAACTCCGATCGCGTGCAAGATCTCACCCGTTGATCCTATTTTGCTTTCGCCCAGATCTATCCACGTCAGCACGAGGATACCACGACCTCGCTTCGTCTCCGCCTTCGACTAGGGCATGCAACACGGTAAGTTCTTCGCTTCTCCCTTCGGCAACGATAGCCTCGACAACGGCGACTTAGTCTCGACAGCGGGGTTCTCCCTTCGAACGGCGGCGGCGGTCTTCGTCAACAGCAGTGGCAGTGTCTTCAAACTTGATGGCGTGCAGTAGCGAAGATGATACGGCGGAGCTCCGGTTACAGACTTCGGCAGCTGCACTCTTCGAGCGACGGCAGCGGGAGTTGTAATGGTGACTTTGCAGCGTTCGATCGAAAGAAGCTCTGGTGTTTCTTCTCTTCGTCTGCAGCTTCAACTTGAGTGCCCAGCGACGGCGGGGCTGGTAACTGTAACGGCGTCTCACAGACGGCGTCTTCGCTTTGCTCAACGATGGTGATCTTCACCAGAGAGCTCAGGGCGATCGTTTGCTCCGGTGATGGCTTCGCAACGGCGTCTTCGTGCGGTGCTTCTCCTCGACGACTTCCCACGGAGACTTCGTCTCGATTTAGGGTAGCAGGCCCTCTGATGGGACGACGGTAGCGGCGATCTCCTTCGCTTCAAGGTGTGCAGCAGCGGTGACCGCTCCTCCTTCGTCAGCAGCGCCTCCGGTGACATCTACGACTGCAGCCGCGACAATGGCGTAAGAGTCCTCAAGGAGCAGTAGCACTTGCCTCCGACGTCTTCGAGTGCCTCTTCAACCAGTAACGGTGGTGCAGCAGCTCTCCTTCGGCAGTGGCTCCTCGGGACGGTGGCTCCGACTTCAAGGTGAGATGGCTCAGTTGTAGGGTTGGTCGACGAGCATTTGGGCACAGTGAGATGATATGAAAATAATGGCCGCTTCTCTCTTTTTTTTGGCTTAGGATATTCGGCTGCGGCAATAGGAGTATAGGGGTTTTTTTGAAGAAAAAGAGTTTCTTGGTTTTTGTGATTTGTTGTGATGTGTATACGTGAGCCCCCTTGGAAATTTTTTGTGTTGCCGTATCTTTTTATGCAATAGGTGAAATGGGTTTTTATAATAGTGGAGCTAGGGTTTTTTGAAGGGGATATTGAATTGAAATATGACTAGGAATAGGTTTTTTGGCATGACTATAGGGATTTTGGATAAGATTTGTTGTTTGAATAAGGAGGATATAGGTTTTGAATAGGCAATGGGTAGAGTCAAGCAATTTGCAAATCTTAGCCAAAAGATTTGTTCAAATCCCTTTAGAATTCGAATTTGTCTCCATCTCTTTGTCTCTTTGGACCAAGTCCAACTTTGCTCTTCATTGACCAAGTCACACTTCTTTGTGCACACACACTTTCTTTCTCCCAAAATGCTATACGAATAGCAATTCTGCCAAATAGTGCAAATATATTGTTTTGCCAAGCCTGAAACACACTGAGCACACACATTAGATATACCGACACGTTTGTCATCATCAAACCAAGATCCTAAATCGTTGCTTCCAACAATCTCCCCCTTTTGGTGATGACAATCCCATAAAAGATTTGATAAATAAGTATGGGTGTGTGAAGTGTGTTGAAGGGTGTAATGCAATATGATGTATGGAATGAATATTCAAGCATTACAACATTACAACATAGCATGCACATCATTCAAATATAGAAGCAGCATGCTCCCCCTTCTCTCAAGCTCCCCCTTCATCATTTATTCAAGTAATTTTCATGCTCCCCCTTCAACGAATAATTCCCGACATCAAATCTACAAATATTTTCTTTCTCCCCCTTTGTAATCACCACAGGTGGATTAATGACGTCACAACAATATTCCATGCAAAAATAAATCATTATTAGATGTAGCGTACAATTTGCATGAGTATTCCAAATAGTAGACAGTGCAAGCTCATAGATTTTCATAACAAGACTTCTCCACCTTTGTGTAAGTGTAATGATATAAACAATAAAGTACTGATGGAGATTCAATTTCTGAAAATCAACCAAATCAATCCACATTTTCCAATTTTTCATGAGTATCACTAGGATTGATTTTTCCCACCTCATCAGAGATGAGTTCAAGTTACCGAACCCCGAAACATGGCCTAAAAGGACTTTTAAAGGCGGGGTGGCATTGCTTGACGAGTTATATACACCAACGCTAATGAATACCCATTTAGCACAAGTTGGATACTCGTGGGTTGTGTATTAGCCATGAAGTGTATCCATTTTTCATACGGAGCTATTTTCATAATTTTTTTTTCAATTTTTTTTGCTCAATTTTAATTCATGGCTAAACACTTCATATCCCTTAGAAAATTCAAAAATTAATAATTCCTACATTCACTTTCCATTATTCTTCAAAAGAATCTCCAAAAGTACTAAAAAGTCAAATATCGTGAAAGTGCAAATGTAGGTGTAGAAGTCAAGTTTAAAACTTATGAGACATGTCATGGCTACTAAAAAGAATAACACCATGTTCATGTAGCTACAACAATAATGAATTGACTTCTACAAGGGATAGATTGATCATTCATACAATACCACTTAAGCGATTCATAAGAGGATAATCAATAAGCACAATTTTTTTTTGATTTTTGGATTTTTTTTCTGAAATAAAAACATTTAAAAAATCATGCATGCAAGCACACAAATCAAAATAAATCAAGCACACAAAACAATCTATGAAGGTATGCAATGAAATGTAAAGAGGGATAGAAAATATACCTTCTCGTCGCTTTTTGACGAAGGAGCTAAAAGAATGAGACATTGAATTTAACGCTCCTCGCCAAAACTCCATCACACCTACATGAAAGGTGTTAAGTGTGACCTTGGAATCCAACAAGGTCCACTAGTGTTAGCCAATATAGTTTTAGGAACCCACACATATTTAAACTTGATATTTGTGTTCCTAAATTTACAATAATATGAAGTGTGGCCTACACTATCACAAGTAAAGAACTTTGCATATTTGTTCTTTGCAATAGAGGGTGCATTGTGGAATTTCTTGAATTTTGGCTTTTCGACATTTTTCAAACCAAATCCAAGTCCTCTTCTGTTATTGCCATATAGTTGATTCTCTAAAATAGTATCCAACGATTGTTTTCCCATAGAGAATTTCTTAATGGCCAATTCAAGATTAGAGACTTTGGATTTCAACAATTTATTTTCTTCCACAAGCAATGTGCACTTACTTATAAAAGCTCTCTTGGTTTCCTCTTCCTTCTTTTCAAATTCAATCATTTTCCTTTTAAAATCATTATCCAACATGCAGAATTTATCGTTAAGCTCTCTAATCACATAGTCTTTTTCAGTTTCGAGCTTAATCAAATCAAGTTTAAGCATGCTAATATTATTCATCAAGGAAGGGCAAGAGAGACAAGGTGCTTCATCATTAAAACTGGATTTTTCCTTTTTCAAAATGTCAATAGTAGAGTCACGAGTAACAATTTCAATTTTCAGATTTTCAATCTCTTTAGACATATCATATTCAGATTGTTGCATTTCAAAGTTCTCATTTTGATAATCATCTATAGTGGATTCAAGCTCTACTATTTTATCTTGCATTTCTTTACAATGAGTAAGGAGTTCAGTTTTACTACCAGAAATTACCTCATCGTGTACTCCCATCAATGCCATGCATGAGTGGGCTTCGTGTTCCTCCTCCTCACTCTCAGCTTCGCTATCCATATCCCAAGTTAGCACCTTGGATTTTCCCTTTTCTTTAGCTACCTGAGCTGTCTCATGTGGGCAATCCCTCATTCGATGTCCTATTTTCTTGCATTTAAAACAAGTCATTCTATTAGTAGCATTCTGATCATAAGTTTGCTTAGAAGACTGAAAAAAGTTAGAGCGATTAAACCTGGGTGCCATTTCTGTTCTTCCTTGCTTGGTCTGGACATACTTTCTGAAATTTTTGATCATTAGCGCTATGTCTTCATCATCATCTTCACTTTCGTCAGCTTTCAGAGCAAGTGGCTTGGTAGCTTTCTCTTTTTCCTCAGGTTTCTCCCTTTCATCAATATTTTGTAATTCAAGCTCGTGGGACATTAGATTACCTATCAAGTCCTCCACCCTCATCTAGATAGATCCTTCGCTTCTTGGATGGCAGTAACTTTAGGCCTGAAAGAGCTTGGCAGTGCTCTTAATATCTTTCTCACCTGCTCAAGGCTAGAATATGGCTTACCGAGCGAACTAGACTTGTAGACAATGTTGGTGAACCTCGCAAACATTTCTGATATGGTCTCTGATGGTAGCATGCGAAATCCCTCGTATTCCGTGCTCAGAAGTGCAAGTCTAGACTCCTTCACCTATGACGTTCTCTATTGCGTCACCTCCAAAGTATGACATATTTCCTGCGCAGTTAGACAATGTGAGATACGATTCAATTCAGATTTATCTAATGCACAAATGAGAGCATTCATAGCTTTAGCATTAAGAGAATAAAGCTTCCAATCTTTGTCATCCCATTTATCATCAGGTTTAAGCATCTCAGTATTTTCAATTTTAATAACAGGTGATTTATAGCCTTTTTCAACAATTTGCCAAGCTTTATAATCAATAGAAATCAAGTAGA
Organism: Scilla litardierei; assembly: GCA_030789695.1. Lineage (NCBI taxonomy): Eukaryota > Viridiplantae > Streptophyta > Magnoliopsida > Asparagales > Asparagaceae > Scilla > Scilla litardierei. The sequence goes on from JAULAV010003475.1 coordinate 32,610, forward strand.
TTCTCATACGATTTTTCCAATAAGCATAGTCTACTCCATTAAATCTAGGTGGTCAGGAAATAGAATGACCCTCAGCAAAAGCACTATCAATGTGGTCCATGGTCAAACCAGGCTAGATCCTAAAACCTGCTTTGATACCACTTGTTGGATCTGGATCCTAGCCTAGAGGGGGGGGGGGGGGGGGGGCGAATAGGCTAATAAATATAATTCGTGCAACCCACGAATAAGCACACGCAGTTATAGCAGCAACGGGGTAAATAAAAAGCAGACACAGAGTACACATCAGATTTACCCTGGTTCGGTCGTCCCAACGACCTACTCCAGTCCCCAAAGCAGAACTAGTATTGAATAGCGCAATAGGTACAAAACCACAAGTTAGAACACGCTCAGAGCACCCTCTACGTCTCTACACTCGCCAGGCTCTCAGTACCCCACACACAGTGTTTTCTCTCACTATCAATCCGAGTAATGCTTTCTACCAGCCAGTCCCAAACTAGCTGGGTCCCACTTGTCTAGTCCCAACTAGACAAGTCCCAAAATAGTCACAAAAATGGTAAAAGTTTCCCCTACAGAGAACGTTACACTAAGACACAAATAAAAGAGTTTAAGGGTTTAGAAATGCTCAGTTTGTGTCCGTGTAGGCGTCTCTGTCCAATCAGCACATCGTCAGCTCCAATCTGACGTAAACGGTGTCTCAATCTGACTCCTGGATGTCAAGTTATGCACTGGTCTGTGCGTAAAGTAATCCCAGTTCAAACTGAAATATTCTTCGGTCTGTGTGCTCAGTAATCCCTTTTAATTAAGCTGTCGGTGTGCTGAGTAAAGCAGTTCAGATTCTTTTGGTAGTGGTCTGTTCGCACAGCAATCCCCTTAATGAAAGCAAGGCCACGTCAGGAAAAAATGAATTCTCTTCGTTCTAATACCCTCGCCACGTCAGTAATCAATTCTCCGCTTGGGCTCAAACAACTCCGATCGCATGCAAGATCTCAGCCGTTGATCCTATTTTGCTTTCGCCCAGATCCATCCACGTCAGCACGAGGATACCGTGACCTCGCTTCGTCTCCGCCTTCGACTAGGGCATGCAGCACGGTAAGTTCTTCGCTTCTACCTCCGGCAACGATAGCTTCGACAACGGCAACTTAGTCTCAACAGCGGGGTTCTCCCTTCGAACGGCGGCGGCAGTCTTCGTCAACAGCAGCGGCAGCGTCTTCGACCTTGATGGCGTGCAGCAGCGAAGATGATACGGCGGAGCTCCGGTTGCGGACTTCGACAGCTGCACTCTTCGAGCGACGGCAGCGGGAGTTGTAATGGCGACTTTGTAGCGTTCGATCGAGCGACGCTCTGGCGTTTCTTCTCTCCGTTTGCAGCTTCGACTTTAGTGCCCAGCGACGGCAGGGCCGGTAACTGCAACGGCTTCTCACAGACGGCGTCTTCGCTTTGCTCAACGACGTTGATCTTCACCGGAGAGCTCAGGGAGATCATTTGCTACAGTGATGGCTTCGCAACGGCGGCTTCGTGCGGCGCTTCTCCTCGACGACTACCCACGGTGCATTCGTCTCGATTTAGGGTAGCAGGCACCTCTGATGGGACGACGGCAGTGGCGATCTCCTTCGCTTCACGGCGTGCAGCAGCGGTGACCACTCCTCCTTTGTCAGCAGCGCCTCCGGCGACGTCTTCGACTGCAGCCGCGACGATGGCGTAAGAGTCCTCAAGGAGCAGCAGCACTTGCCTCCGACGTCTTCGAGTGCCTCTTCAACCAGTAACGTCGGTGCAGCAGCTCTCCTTCGGCAGTGGCTCCTCGGGACGGTGGCTCCGACTTCAAGGTGAGATGGCTCAGTTGTAGGGTTGGTCGACGAGCATTTGGGCAAGTGAGATGATATGAAAATAATGGCTGCTTCTCTCTTTTTTTTGGCTTAGGATCTTCGGTTGCGGGAATAGGAGTATAGGGGTTTTTTGAATAAAAAGAGTTTCTTGGTTTTTGTGATTTGTTGTGATGTGTATACGTGAGCCCCCTTGGAAATTTTTTGTGTTGCCGTATCTTTTTATGCAATAGGTGAAAGGGGTTTTTATACTAGGGGAGCTAGGGTTTTTTGAAGGGGATATTGAATTGAAATATGATTAGGAATAGGTTTTTTGGCATGACTATAGGGATTTTGGATAAGATTTATTGTTTGAATAAGGAGGATATAGGTTTTGAATAGGCAATGGGTAGAGTCAAGCAATTTGCAAATCTTTGCCAAAAGATTTGTTCAAATCCCTTTAGAATTCGAATTTGTCTCCATCTCTTTGTCTCTTTGGACCAAGTCCAACTTTGCTGTTCATTGACCAAGTCACACTTCTTTGTGCACACACACTTTCTTTCTCCCAAAATGCTATACGAATAGCAATTCTGCCAATAGTGCAAATATATTGTTTTGCCAAGCCTGAAACACACTGAGCACACACATTAGATATACCGACACGTTTGTCATCATCAAACCAAGATCCTAAATCGTTGCTTCCAACACATTACACCCAAAAATTATGACCAGTTATAGGCCAAAGGGAGAGGGGAACAAAAATAGAGAGGCGCTGCCTAGGGGCCCGGGGCCCGGGGTCCCGAAGGAGACGTCCTCTGGAATCTCACCTTGCTTGAAGCGAGGAGGATCTTTGGGGCCTGTCAGAGGTCAGGGAAGCGACTGTCAGGCACACTCCTCGAACCTCTGAAAGGAGTCCCGAAAGACCCCTACAATCCTGGGGGCCAGGAGATCCTCGTAGGTACCAAAGGCCTCCCTGAGGGCCTCCGCGATCCGCGACCTCAGGACCCCCTCATAGCCCCTCTCCACCTCCTCAACGAACCGGTTTGCCTGACGCAGGGCTCCCAGCTCGTTCCAGAGCTGGCCCCTCTCCCGACGGAAGGCTTCTTCCGCCTCCTGGGCCGACCTCTGAGCACTGGCCAGGGCCCCCTGCAGATCTAGCACTCAGAGGCGATCTCATCAACCCGACGCCGCAGTTGCCGAGCTTCCATGTAGGCTTCATCGGCTGCCACCTAGGCTGCCCCGACCCTCAAGTGCTCCTATGCCAGATACTCTTCTAGGGGGGCCGCATGATCCGCACGGCGCTGCACCTCAACGGCCATCGCGGTGGCATGTAAAACCAAAGTGGTGAGCCAGGGGACTCACTAAATAGGATTGGGTGCGACGGGAAGACTTACCTGTTGAAGCTGCCAGACTAGGGAATCGGCCAGTCGATTAGACGGAGCCCTCTCCAGAAGAGAGCGGTCCCTCGGGAGGATGGAGCTCCGTGCCAGTTGAGTGCCCATGACTCGGTCGGCAAAAACCGAGACTCCAGGCGTGACCTCGGGACCTGTCGGGAGAGTCGACAGGGCGCCCCCGGTGCAGGCCCAAGACGGCTCGGCTGAGTTAGCAGGGGCGGCCACCAACGCCACGGGGAGGGTCTTACCCGAGACAACAGGCGCCCCAGGAACTACGGAGGGGTGTACCTCCACGGTCGTATTCTTCTTCTTCTTCCTCTCTTTGGGACCCACGGACTCCGGAGGGGGGGTGCTTTCACTCACCGCCTCGACCACCCATGGGCACTCGGGGCACCGGGCCAATGCTCACGTTGCCGCCCTCGGTGCAGACGGAGCTCAGGGGGTCGGCAACCGCGGGGGATTTCGGCACAATTTGGACGACCGACGCGACTACAACCGACGGCTCCAACCTCCCCACCGCCGGATCGTCTCGGTGCATCTCCTCCTCCACAGCACGGCGAGGCGCCTGGCTCGAGGGGTTTCCTCGGCCTCTGAGGGCCCCGGCGGATGAGCTCGTCGACATCACGGCTGAATTCTCGACATGTCATATATGTGGAAATAAAGAAGATCAGGATAAGCCAAAGATGAAGCGGAAAGAAAATAGGACGCGTACCGGGGGTCCACATAACGGGCTTAAGGAGCAGGTCATCATTTAGAGGCCAGACCGACCTCTCCTCTAAGGGCAAAGACGACAAAAGCTGGATGGCAGCCTGATCGACCTCGAAGAGGGTCAACGTCAAGTCATATTGACATAGTCCTCCCCAACCTGTCAAGATCTCGGTGTCCCTAGTAAAAACGACGAAGTAGAAGCTCAAGCTCTAGTCCCTCACCCAGCGGGGCAAGCCGAGCAAGAACTCCCTATCCGACCGGGCCCGGATGTGCTGCCACGACCCTCGGCCGACCATCTGTGTAACGACCGTGTTTTCAGGTACAATTGAGTGAATTTCTACTCATGTATCCCTTCCATTAATAACCCTTGATGTCTAGCTTTCATTATTATACTTATCTAGCTTTCATTATTATACTTATAGTTAGTTTATTAATAGTGTAATATTGATGTTATAAGAATTTCAAATATTTTCAAATCCGAATTCAAATGGTTTCTCTTTTTATCCCCTTATTAAATCATAGCTATTTAGAAGTATTCTCCCATTAAACCCTCTCTTTTAATTCTAATTTTCAAACCTTTCTTTTTCCTCTTACTCATTATTTTCCCTATTAATGATGCTATTCAAATACTTTCCAAAATCCAATTTCAAATTTATTTTTCCTTTGTAAAAACTTCCTAAATTATCTAGCTTTATTTCCCTAATCAATCCTATTTAAAAGCAAATCATTTAATTTCAAAAACCTTCCTCTAATGGCTATTACTGTTAATTTCCTCTAATTATTAATGGGTTTAAAACTTTCTTATTTTAACCGTAATAAAGTCTATAACTTATTTGGGATTATTCTGTAATTAACCCCCATTATTATTCAACCTTCCTAATTACATTTGTTTTTAATTTCATGATAAATATTTTATAAAAGAAAATCTTTTTTTTATTTCAAAAACTTTCCCCATTTGTTTTACTATTAATTTTTCCCAATCAATTATTAATTAAAACAAATCATTTTCTTTTCCATATTTCCTTTTTATCTCTTAAGATTAATTTCTCTAATTAATATTGTCATTCAAAAACTTTCCTTATTTCATCCCATTTAAATCTAATTAATTAGCTCTAACTTCCCCCTTATTATAATTGTTTTTTTAAATGCCCTTCTTAAAAATCTGGTTTTAATTTTCAATTCAAAATTCAAATTCAAATTTAAACCTCTAAACGTTTTGAAAAACTTTAATTATTAGGTCTTATTAAAAACCTATTGATTAACTTTTATTCTCTTATTAAAACCTATTGATTAAATCCCATTATTAGTAATTCAAAAACCTCTAAGTTATTCTTTTCCTTATATAACTAAGCCTAGAGAAACCCTGTGATTTCCTCTCTAACTCTACTCTCTACACACCTAACCTTCACGTACTGCCACCCTACTCTTATTTAAACATCAACCTAAAGTTATCAAACATACTGTCCTTTTATATTTCAACCCTAGGACAGCCTAGCTCTCACCCTACATATATATAAGAATCCCTTACCATTTTAATATAAACCCTAGGCTCCATCCTACCCTAACCTCAACACAGCCACTCCCTACCACTGTCCTTATTCTTCTTCTTCTCTTCTTCTTCTTCTTCGCATCAACGCCTAAGCCCCCGCTGCCGCCGAAACTCCACCGGAACACCCCACCCTTCTCCTCCGCGCATCACCCCCAGGGCAGGCCCGTGACCCCCACAGCACCAAGCCCGCTCTCGACTCATCCTCGCCCACTGCACGGCGATTCTCGCAAGCCCAGTCGCCACCCGCCGGAGCCATCTCCGCCCCCATACGCCCGTCCACCACCTCCCGCTCTCCGCCCAGCTCTCGTAGACGCCGCGCGTCCCCTGCCACTCCGACGGCCTGCAACCCCGGGGACGACCCCCCCGTCTCCTGCCCTCCCTCCCCGCTTCCATTCGAGCACCGACGAACTCGCCACAAGGCCACGCCCAGGCCCCCTGACCTCCGACTGCGGCCTTCCCTGCACCGCCGTACTCGCCTCCGAACAGCTACGTCCGAGCGCTGCCCCCTCGCCCTGTTCTTTGCACACGCCGACCCTCCCTCACAGCGTCGCCCACCTCGTGCTACCCCGATCAACGCGTAAGCCGCGGCCTCCTTCCTTCACCCTCGCGCTGTCACCACCGCCGACCACCAAGACGCTTCCGTTGTCACTGTCGAAGTCCGCGTACCCGGCCGCTACGAGTAAACTGTGTCTGCGACAACTCCTTTGGAACTGTAAGTAATATGGGTTACTACAGCCCTTTGCATATGTTAGCATTTACTAACAGTTGGTGTGTGTGCAACTATGCGTAAAGTCGGTTTGCATGAGTTCTATTAGAATGTTAGTTCCTCTTATAAATAATATGGTAGTTGGTAATATTAGTTCGAATCATTTCTCAGTGCAATATTAGTTACTTGTACATATAAGTAAATGTCAGTTAGTATATACCTTAGCTTCATATTAATTCTTATGGGGTTACTGGTTATTACTTGCAGTATTGTTAAGATCTATAGGAAGTGCAGTCGATATATTAGTTTATTATTATGTAAACAGTAGCCGTTCATATTTAAGGGTGAGCTACGTGATCAGCTAGTTGGTATAGCTATGAATGTCATGTTGGTTACGGTTAAAATTTATATGCTAATTAATATACACATGGTGGTTTTACTAAATAACTAGTTGGGCTTAACATTTAATCCGTTAACGCAGATCAATCTGAGCCCATCTTGCGATTGTGTATGCACCAAAATCGCATAGCTTCAGGCAAGTATCTATCCCTTGCAAGTATATTGTTTCCTACAACTGTTTTCAAAGACACAAGTATTTACCCGCAAGTATATTATTTTCTACCAATTTTCAAAGGCACAAGTTTTATCACCTCAAGTACATTTATCTACAAGCTTAAATTATAACGAATTTTTTTCTAAAAACGGGCACTCTCATTGCTGTTGTACTATTCTTGTGACAACTTAACTTGAACCACTCTTATAAATTGTGATGTTTGGCCTTCGGGCATTTTACGGAACATTGGGCCTTCAGGCAATTACGGACTATTGTGCCTTTGGGCAATTACGGACTATTGGGCCTGCGGGCAATACGGATATGGGTCCGCGGGGCATTTACGGAATGTTTGCCATGCGGCAAACATTGAACTACGGATTGGCTTATGGACACTTTGGGTGGGGTAGTCTAGTGTAGTAGAGGCTGGAAAGCTGGATTACACTCTATTGGTGAACTTGACCGACACCTGGCCGGGTCGGTGAGTAGAGAGTCACGGGTAGCTCCCGTTGACTTGGGTGTAATGCTAATCACCTCCCCCTCGGACACTGGGCTTGACACTAGTTAAGAGATTGATTGTTGCACTCTTTTTACTCTGCTGATGCTACGGAGTAACCTGCTAAACTTATTGTCACGATTATTGCTGTACACACTACACTTACTTTGCACACTACACTACTCAAGCTCATTGATTTGCACACTACACATTGTTATGCCCACTTGTTCCCACATGCCACTATGTATTATCTTTTTGGAATTGTAATGTGCCTCCCTTTCCCTAAACTTTGTGAACTATATATTATAAATCTTGCCGAGGGTCATTTTATTACTAATGTTTTAAATCTTGCCGGGCGACCCTCGCTGACGTATATTTCCTTGTCTGTGAAATATACGTTAGGTTTTGGGCAGAGTTCACCGAAGGGTTCTTTTGAATATTGAGCAGAAGGACCAAGAGAACCAGGAGCACGAGATTCACTGCTGAAGATGACATACTCATCGCAGCTTTGCTTAAATTTAATACTTGTTGTATTTCTTTCATGTGTATTTTTAAATTCCATGTAACTTTTGTAATGGCCATGCTTGGCCTTAATTTTTTGTGTACATGTAATCTGGAAAAGTTAAAGTTTAATGATGACACCTTTTTTGTTGTTTCGATTGTTTGCAAGCAAGAACCTGCCAAGTAGTCATACACAGACGCTTATTGGGTTGGGGCTTCACCGCTCCAACCCAAGCGGGCCCGCTCGCGTCCTCGCTCCCAAGTATAATGGGAAGCGGGGCGTGACAATTTGAACCTGGAAGTAATGGAAAAAAAGGAGAAGGGACGGCGCTGAACCGTGGACGCTGCAGATCATGATGAACCCAACCAACACCACGATGGAATACAGAGTCAGCTGGCACATGGCCACCATCAAGAACTCCATGACCTGGATGATGAAAGGATGAAGGGGAAAGCTGAGTCCTAGGCAAAACATCTCGACGTAGACGCCGACCTCCCTGCTCAGTGGAAAGCAATTCCTTTCGTCGCTGAAAGGGATCTGGACGTCGTACAGGTGGCACAGATATTTCTCCGGGATCTCCATGACATTCGAGAAGGGGACCGTGGACGATGACCCAAGGAACATCGGGGGAACATTGAACCTTTCAGCAGACCGAACCACATCATCACCAACCGGGTCCACGAAGAGTAAACCCTTCCCCTTGTCCTGAACGGGACGTGTCGCCGAGGGGACACCGGGCCTCGGTAGCAGGGGGTCGCCTGACTCAGGCGCCAGGGGACCTCCGAACCCCGACGCTGAACCACCTATTCTAAGCGTAGCCATTGGACAAATTAAGTGGGGCAAAGGAAGGAGAAAGATAGTTACCTTAGAAGGAATCCAAAGGAAGGAAGACGAAGGAGGGTTCGAAGGAGCTTGCAAGATCAGAGTCAGGAAGGAAGGAGCGAAATAATCGAAACTCGGAAGGCCGACGTCTTTATATGAAGAAGAGTCTCAGGATCAGACCGTCTGAAGGAGAGTGTGTGGTAGCATCTGGCAGACAGGCGGCGCTTCGAATTCTGCACTCAGAGAAGTTCAAACGGGCCGCGTCATGATGGCCACCATTTAATGGACCCACCTCGACTGACACGCCAGTCTAAATCCACTGAAGTCACATCGACCGAACCGAACCGGCTAAACCCGATCGGCACGACCGATGGGGGCAATTGATACGACTATTTTAGTGAGGCCCAAATACAAGTGGCCCAAGCCCACACGGAAAAAAGTGGGCTCTCCAAAATAAGTTTTCGGGTCAACCCGCGAAGGCCCCCGAGGAAGCCCAGCATTGGATCACCCACGATCAGACGTACGTCGGGTCAGCCCACGACTTAGGGAGCTAACCACACCCCAAAATGCTCTCCCTTAATGGCCATTGAGGAAACCCATTAATCCATCTTGATGGCGCATAAAGGCGCCTGGAGGGAGGCAGACCATGTGGGTGGAATAAGGGGGCTAAAGACGCGACAGTCGTGGGGGGAATCCCTATATAGGGGCAGTGGCACGAACGAAGAAAGGGATCGAAATCCCGACATCAACAACGGAGGTACTCCATTAAAAGACCTTTCTTTCCATATTATCTCCCCTCACATAGATCGGTTCAAGGATATGTGTGTCGGCCTCCTTTCGAGCCGTACCGATCCCGCCGGGTATCACTCAGATCCATTCTGACTTAGGCATAAGAGGGGACTTGGCCGGAACCAAGGTCCGGCCCCCTGACGAGTTTCTTCGTCTATTCAGGGTAATGAGGACTCAAGGCACCGAGGCCACCCCTCAGCACAGAGCTCACCGAGGCGAGGTCCGATCGGCATCAAGCCCGCTCGCCACTGGCAAGCATCGCCATCAACTGAGGCCCCGGGATAATCCAGGCACCGAGGCTACCCCTCGACACTTGACCGACCGATGCCGAGCGCTCACCTAGGTGCCGAGGCTTCCCCTCCACATCTCGCTGACTGAGGTCAGACACTTAGGGTGAAGAGCCCGCTCGTCCACGACTCCTCGTGCGATCCACGCCGAGTGCACGCGCGCTTGGCATGACCAAGGGATCCAACCGACCCCTTTGACCACGTTGACCGTCAAGTCGTCGGTCAACGATCCAGTGGTGAGAAAACACCCGTAAACACTGTGAATGCAGCAATAACTTCAAACAACCAGCTTGCTGTTCCAGAAAACGAGGATCATATTTTCTTAATAATTATGATAATTGAAGTAGATATCAAGAAAGTGGGACCCTAATAAGTAATAAAATCATAAATATCTAAATGAATTTGCTCCACCGATTTTGCCATCGCCAGATGATGAACTTGCTAGGAATTATTACTAAGGTTTCTAATCACGTTAGAAAAGGCAAAAACATGGACGAATTAAAAATTTTCTAATTCTAGCAAAAGGCCAAAGATACGCTATAGAAAATATGAATTTAAATGCTAGGAAGAAAAGTCCATACGTTTTGAACCGATATAATTCCGTGATATCCGCTAATCAAAGAATAATTTAGTGAAGACCTCTGATATTCACACCAACAGGGCATGATATAAGATTCTCCTTGATAATGAAGCTCATACTTATTTACAAACTCTCCAAGAGCTCGAAATCGGTCCCAAGCATTACTTGCAGTTGAGAGAGAGAGAGAGAGAGAGAGCATAAAAAACTATTATTATGTGAAAGAAAAATTATATCTTTTAGGCAAAGCTTCAAATTTATATTTCTCTCAAAAAATCTTAAGATGCTAGGATCTTAGATCTCTCGAATTATTGGTTGCTTTGGAGAGGAGGAGACGAACCCTATTTAAAGTGATTAGGACCCAAGAAATCCAACTATGTTTAGAAATTCAAGTTGGATTTAACCTTGTCCCTAAACATGTGTGATTTTAAAAGAAAGATCTCTTGATACCTTTTAATTCCTTAGGAGTTTTAGATTAGGGTCAAACTCTATCTAATAACCATGTAAGATTTAAAAGAAAAACTTCTAAAAATACTAAAACACTAATAATTTCTATTTGTTTCAATCACCATCCTTTTGGGTTGGATATTGACCAAACAATTGGGACAAACCCAAAACCAAAACACACCCAAAAACCAGACCCAAAAATCATCGTCATGAGTCATTGAACAACGGCCGTGGGCCACCGCTAGTGCCTGTTGGTTACAGCCAACCATTCAAGTGGCTGCGACCACCCTGCTAGCTGGCCGCATTTAGTTGGCTATCGGCCAACCGTCAGCCAACGTTCGGTAGTCCACCACTCTGGTGACGACACTTCGTCACTGGTAACACATTGGGCATGTTTTTCAATGTGGGTTTTCATCTTTTTTCGGCAGTAGAAGTTTGTTAAATCTTTATGAATTTGTCACGTTTATGTTCATAACTCCTTGTGACATGCTCATCTCCAAAAAATATGTTGATCACAACTCCTTGTGATCGTAAACTCGTATTGCAACACCATGCAGAGAGCTCCTTTATTTCAATAAAGTGGATTATAACTCCGTGTGATAATCTTTTAGTAACAAGTTGATCGATAGTCAAATCCCCTAGTACTAGGGTCACTACTACAGAAGGGACCTTTAACAACACTTAAATAAGGTCTTTAACAACGCTAATGTATGATGTCTATCTCCCCGCTGCTAAATGGGGGCTGGTTTTAATAGCGCTTTACAAGCGCTACCAAAGGTCCCAATAGACAACGCTTCTTTAGTACAAGTGTTGTTAAAGGTCCACCTTAGGCAGTGTTTGTACTAAACAAGCACTGACTATTGGAATCTTAGACAACGCTTGTTTAGTACAAGTGTTGTCTAAGGACCCAATGGACATCGTTTCTTTAGTACATGCGCTGTTAAAGATTCACCATAGACAGTGCTTGTACTAAAGAATCTCTATTTATCTAGGACCTTCGACAACGCTTGTTTAGTACAAGCGATGTCTAAGGTCCCAATAGACATCGCTTCTTTAGTCCAAGCACTGTTAAAGGTCCACCATAGACAGCGCGTGTACTAAACAAGCGCTCTCTATCTGGGACCTTAGAAAACGCTTGCAGAAAGAAGCGTTGTCTAAGGTCCTAATAGACAGTGCTTCTTTAGTACAAGCGCTGTTCAAGGTCCACCATAGACAGCGATTGTACTAAACAAGCGCTTTCTATCTAGAAATTGCAGCCCGAGCATAAGATTGTTTGCATTCGCAAGGAAGCTTTGGCCAAATACCCAATCTACATACAATTTGATATACAATTCGATGAAGCAAAGCTATGTAATTTAAATAAAACTATATTAAAAATAATGAATATAAGTCAAACTTTGGTAATAACACATTATATACATCTAATATCTCTCTCTCTCTCTCTCTTATTCCAATGTTACAACTGTTACAACTTGTAAATCGAATTGTATATCGAATATACAATTAAACGCAAACTTCGATGAATCAAAGTGCACTATTATTCAATTACATGCTTAACAGGTTGCCGCAGCTGCAGCTTGAGCACATGCCCACCCACCCACACATGCTATTAACAGATTACCATATCCTTGGACTCCTGTAGGAGGAATAGTTCCACTCAGTCGATTTCTGCCAAGGTACAAGATGGCTAGCTCAGTCGGTATGGTTCCACTCAACTGCTTAGACAAAGAAAGCATATGGAGGTGCCGACATCGAGCATAGCTCAGAGCCTGGGGAAATGTTCTGGAGCCAGTGGAGCCATATGGAGCTAGCATTCGAGGGGAGGGTACCGTATAGATTGTTGAATCTGAGAATATGTTGATCAACGAAGTCAAGTTGGAAATGGTGGAGGGAATGGGTCCTGGCAGCGTATTAATTGCGGTTGAAGCCATGATGTTAACCTTTTCTTTCGACGTGGAACAACAAATTCAGCGCAAGCACCTTTGGCGCGAAACCACAATTTCACCGTAGGACCACAATTCCGGTATGGGTGCCTTTGGCGTGGAATAACAAATTAGCGTAAAAAAATTTAGCGGGCGACTTCGGTTAATCCTATACTTTTCCTTGTTGGATTAATACTTGTTTGTCCCTTCATGTCATGAAATGACGGATTGACCCAACTCCCGTCATCATGATCATCTCTCATATAGAAACCATCATCTATAGTAGGATCAATATCAAGTGATTGTGATGTACCTAATAAAGGATCATCTATAGTTACACCACTATTTTGCATTGTACTTTGATCATCTTTGTCTTTAGTGTAGAATGTATACCCGTTAATTAGGTAACCAGTGGAAGAAAAAACGTGTACACTTGGACCATTTGCTAACCATCTCAATCTATCTGAAATTGAAGATCTATTTATAGCCAACTCTGCAAAGACTTGTTCTTTCAGCCATGTTATAAAGACCGATTGTGTTCTCTTTTTATCCAATTCTCATTCCTATTTGGGTTTGAATTTAGAAGTAGTTCCTTGTGTCTTTTAGCATACAGCTCAACTTCAACGTCATTGTGTAGAACATATAAATGTGCTTGCTCTCACTCTGTCCTTGATATGATCACCACATCACCTCCCGTAATCCCTTCCCATGTTGTTCGTCCTGTGTGACGAGACCTTGGAAGCCTTATGGAATCAATATTGCTTAGGTACTCAGTACATAATTCAACAGCTTCTTCAACTATGTATCGCTCAACCATACAACCTTCTGGTCAACTACGGATATTTCACATACTCTTTTAATATCTTCATATAGCGTTTGATCGGGTATATCCATCTCATATAGGCTGGCCAACATAATTACGTCTCTCTAACCAGGTGAATAGTCAGATGAACCATTATGTCAAAGAAGGATGGTGGTAAATACATCTCAAACTCACACAATGTGACAACAATTTCTTTTTTCAATGCCGGTAACTTCCCAGGAACACTTACTTTACTGCAAATTGTTCTAAAGAAGAAACATAGTTTGTGATGGTCACCCTCACCTTTTTTGGCAAAATGGAACGTATACACACTGGTAGTAGATGCTCCATCAAAACATGACAATCATGAGATTTTAGACCTTTCTACTTGAGATCTTTCAATGATACGAGGCATCTACTATTTGAGGAGTATCCCTCTGGAAATTTAACTCAATCGAGAAACATACAGAAAATTTTTTTCTTTACTAGATAGAGAATGGGCTACAAGAGGTATATATGTATTATTTTCCTTCTTTACCGGTCCCAGTTCTCTCCACATTCCTATACTTACCATGTCCAACCTCGCATATATCCCATCTTTACTCTTTCCTGGCACATTAAGCAATGTATCGATAACACTTTCAAAAACATTCTTTTCAATATGCATCACATCAAGGAAATGTCTTACATAAAATGCCTTCCATTATGGTAATTCAAAGAAAATAGAGTTTTTCTTCCACCCATTGGTGATAAGCTCCCATACAAATGGCTTACCAAAATTATTACTTAAATTCTTTACCTTTTCAAACAGTTTATCACCGGTCCATGGCACATGAGCTCTACATTCCTCTATATTCCCATTAAATGCTTTCCTCGTCTGTGTGTTCATCCATTCGCAGATTCTTGCATTGCATAAAGAAACAACAAAAAATAATAACAGTAATTGAAAGCAGTTAACGATTAACCAACATTCATCAACATCCAATTTAAATTCAAAACATCCAGATAGTCATAAAAGAAAAGTACAAGAGTCTGAAAGAAGGCCTAAGCATGTCCGAAACTAAAACAGAGAAAAGGGTGCTACGCACCGAAGAGTCTAACAGCAAAAATCTAGGAAAGTAAACAGCAACTACGCAAGCCTCACGCTGAGACTAAAATTGGTCTCTGGTGTCCTCAAACTGGATGTCAGCAAGGCCTCGGGCTTGATGTCAGTGAACTGCTCGTCCTCAGGAACAAACTCGGACTTTAAACCTAACATGCGACACCCAAAGAGAAAAGGACGCATGTCAGCAAAAGTATCCAAAAAGGTAAAAAGGAGAGGCTTTTGAGCAAGGAAACATAAAGTAATGAATGCAACTAGCAGCCTAAAATATGGTGACATGGCATGATATTTAAAGATTGCAGAAATTTAAAATGAGCATGATATTTAATGAATGCAGTAGTTTAAGATGAACCTGATGGTTAACATTTGCATGACATGTCGTTGCAAAAAACTACTAAACAAGATATTCCGATTTCACGATAAAAACATGCATTCACATTGTGCACAGGGTTAACTCCTTACAACTGAAGTGGCTGATCGGGCACACTTCTACGCTACGTGACAGCTTAACCATACCCCTCCATATGTATATCTTCTGGATCACGAGCCAGGAAATGTTTGTACATTTCAATCTTCTGGAACACGAGCCATGAATTATTCTTTATTTGGCATAAGGGTGCACATCGCCTCATTCATGATGTAGGAGTCAAAATCCTACTCGCCGCAGCTTACATTTCAATAGTATCGTGTGCTACACATTCATTACAAGACATTCAATGCTTGAAATGAATTGGGATTATGCAACATGATAGTATAACGAGCAGATATTGAAAGCGTACAGTTATATCAAAAGTAAACATGACATGTGATATGCATAAAATGATATGGCAAGGGTGTCGGATCTAGCTTCGTTGCCAAGCTAGATCAAGTATCGTGTCGTATCTAGATTCGTTGTCAAGCTAGATCAAATATAGTGTCTAGGCGACTATCATTTCACCGCCTAGTCTCTTTTACACTAGTATTCAAAATAGCCTAAACATGGCTTAATAATTTACGGTGCAAGTTTCACTTGCCTGTAACAACGTTCGTATGCCTCAGTTCAACAGTGTCCAGATCTCCTATGTGCTCAAACCATAATCACCAAACCTACAGTCCCATAGTATTAATCTTCAATTAGTGATTTATTCAAAGCAATGAAAATTACAGTTTTTATCTTGTTTAAACATGCGGTGTTTGGATTTCCTACGGATCGGGGATATACCTCAACACGAAGCAAGAGTAACACTGACGTCGGGTAGTGACGTCAGGGGTTGAATTCCGGTAGCAAGCAAAATTCAGCGTTGGCTAGCGGCGGAGGTGGCCACGGAACAGTGAACACGGCACGGTAACGAGCAACACGAACACCGGCGACAAAGGGAAGATGCGGTCTAGTTCTGTCAAGGGGGTGCAGATATGATCTTGAGGGGAGATGGCAGTTTTATAAGGTTGTGCGGCAGTTTTATAGGAGAGGGGCAGTCAAATGGCAGTTTTTGGGGAGGCTTACGGCAGGTGGTGCACCTGAGGGAGAGGGGATGCGTCCTGAGGGATCTCGGCCTGGGGAGGCCGTGGCTAGGGCTGCTTGCGTGCACAAGAGAGTTCTGTACGACAGTTTTATTTGTGGACAAGGGGCTGTTTTTGTGTGGTTACGGGTAGGGGAGATGGCCGGCATTCAAGGGGATGGACGGAGTTTATGGGGGTGCGCCGGTAATGGAAGGAGGCCGAAGGGTTGAGGCATGGTGGTCGGCATGACAGTTTTTAGGGGGATGAAGGGATGGCCGGATGTTGGGTTCAATGGGGATTCGGCAGTTTGGATGGGGGTGTGCGTGGGCTGTCGAGGCGGGTTGTACGTGGTTTAGGGAGGTGGAGGAGGTGGTTGCGCAAGGGGAGGTCGGCAAGAGTCACTGGAGGAGGAGAGGGGTCGGGCAATGGTTACGTGCGTGGGTTCTCAGAGGGAAATCAGCAGTTTTGTTTTAGGGGTTGGGTGTTTGTGCAGCATGTAGAGGAGGAGAGATGTTGCAAGCGATGAGGCTTGGCCAGAGTAAGGAGGATGGGTGGCCGACGTGTCTCGGCCTGGGGTGGTAGCTGATGGGTTAAGGGAAGGGGGTGACGGCGGCTAGATGCATGAGTTGTGAACCCCTAGGGAAGCTTTACGATTTAGATGAGGGAAGTTGCTATATGCGGTTGAATAGGGGTGCACCTAAGCTTGATTGGAGAGATTGTGTAAGAGGGGGAGGGCAGAATTAGGGTGCAAATAGACTAGGAAAGAATGACATGTGATACATATTATAACCTAGTGATTTGATTTCGGTTTTAATTAAGAATTTGAATTAGAGATTAACTAAGGCTAATTACACATTTAAAGTGATTAGTGTGAAAGGCGAGTCTAACGATGTCCGATAAATACAAGAAAACTATTGAGACGACCGTGATGATGAGATAATCGAGACTTAGATGATCGGTCATGAGGTAGGTCAACGGAAAACGACGCTAAAAATAAAAAATTCGAACGTCGAAGTCTAGAGTTACGACACCCCTTCAATTAAAGCTGATTTGTGGGAGAATGAGCCGTGAAATGACGTTCACGAAAAATCCCACAAATAAGTACTCTCTCATAGGGTCACAAGGACATATAACATCGCATGTTCGGGATACAAGAAGAGGCAACTAAAAATACGCGTACGAAAAAGAAAGTACGCGCACGAAAAACATATGGTCGAAAAGAGACCGTGACATCCTACCCACCTTAGTGCAAAGTCCGTCCTCGAACTTTCTAACTTAGAAAATATCCAGCCATTCTAGTAACTACCCCAATCATATCACACTATAATTCAAACCATGTATAGTTACTACAAGTGCTTATATATGCACTAGGTAGTCAAACATTATTACTACAAACACGTATATATATATACACATTCTATACTTATACCTATCATAGACAGTCAAATTCATACACATAC
>JAULAV010003476.1:0-25000 GCA_030789695.1 Scilla litardierei
AAATTATTATGATTTTATAAATTTATATCTAAAATATGAAATAAAAATAAGAGATTGAAAAAAAGAAAATCTGAAATCTAAGAAATTGGGTTGCCTCCCAATAAGCGCTCGTTTTTAGTCGTGAGTTCGACTCCCTTTGGTTTATCGGTAGTCGCTCGGTGCACATGGAAGACGCGCGTCATTCTTTGCAATGGGGCAATCCGGAGGCATTTGGTTTCCGCCTACTTCAAGGCTCTTCTCTGAGTAGCATATGGTCTCCGGTTCTTCATGGTTCGGAGAATGTTGTAGAAGTTCCTCTGACGTATGCGGCGACCGCTCTGTGGTAGGTTGGGTCCCCGACATCGTCGATACCTGTTCTCACGGGGTCCTTAATGACCCCCTTAGAAGTGAAATCTTCAATGGCTTCGTCTTCAAGAAGCTCCAAATAGATGTCCCTCTCTTCGTGAGCATGCTCTCTCATCGGCTTCTGTAGCTAAATTCGGCTCCGATGTTCCCCACATTCAGGGAGAGGGTCCCATCCCGGACATCGATCAAAACACCAGCCGTCGCCATGAAGGGGCGGCCGAGTATAAGTTGGGAGCTCCCTCCCTCAGGCATATCCATTATAACGAAGTCGACGGGAACACATAACCCTGGGGGTATCTGAAGAATGACATCCCTTGCTATACCCACCAGGTAGGTGATAGAATGGTCTGCTAGCTGGATGGACATTCTTGTCTATTGTAGTTCACTTCCAGTCTGTAGTCTCTTGAACATAGAAAGGGGCATCGGACTGATGCTAGCCCTCAGATCAATCAGATCTCTGCTGATAGGCATCCCTCTAATAGAGCACGACACGGTGAAGCTCCCCGGATCCGGTAGCTTCCGGGGGAGATGATTTTATATAATGGAGGTGGAGTCCTCCATAAGCTTAATTTCTTCCGGCTTCCTCTTTTCCGTGATTAGATCCTTCAAAAATTTGGCATAGATCGGGATCTCCGCAATGGCGTCCATGAACGGGATGTTCAGCTGAATTCCCTTCAATAAGTCCATAAACTTGGAGTATTTCTTCTCCATCTTGGCTAGGGCTAGCCTCTGTGGGTATGGAGGGGGAGGTCGAGAAGCTTTACTCTTTGTAGCTTCAACAGGAGGCGGTGTAGCAGTAGGTATGATGGGCGGTGTATCCACCTTCTCCTCAACAATTATTGGCTCTTCAACAGCCTCATCTATATCGACGTCATCAACGGCTTCTTCAACAGTAACTCTCTCCTTACTTAACACCGGAATCATGATGGAGTCTGTCACCCGTCCACTACGTGTGGTAACAGAAACCACAGCGTTAGCTTGGGCCCTTGGGTTTGTCTTCGGCTGTGAGGGCAATCTCCTCTGATTCTTCAAGAGCTGGGACATTTGACCCCTTAGTTCATCAAGCGAAGAGTTTATGCTCTTGAACTGGGTCAAGGTGTCCTGATTGAAGCGGGCCTGACCACTCATAAAGGTCTCCAAAGTGGCCTCCAGATTTGACCGCGGCTAGTTTGGCACATAGCCCTGCTGAGGCGACCGGTTGAATTGATATCATGGCGGTCGGTAAGGCCCAGCTGGCCTAAATCTGCCCTACTGAAGGTTGTGCTGCTGCTGATGCTACTGCTGACGAGGGGGTGGCGGTCTCTGAAATTGTGGAGGTTACAGCCCTCCACTTGGGTTTCCATAAGAAAACCTCGGGTGATTCCTAGCAGCTGGATGCTGCCACTAATTCCATCCCTCTCCTTGGACGTATTGAACAGATTTAGATAACTCGACACCATCATAGTGTGTCTCACTAGAAATATAGCTATGATCTGCATACTCCTCTGTAGGATGATATCCCAATGTGTTGGGCGATGCCGGGATGGAATCCAGGCGTTGTTTGATCCAAGACACTTGTTTGCATAGGGTCTCGATGTGAGAATACATGTGGCTAGCAGCTTTGACCTAGGGAGTCCGGGTCACAATAGTCCTTTCTTCGCTCCATTATTGATTGTTGGCTGCCAAATGCTCCAACAAATCAATAGCCTCTTCAGGAGACTTATCCAGTAAGGCGCCTTGCGCCGCAGCATCGATGATCATCTTGGTGCTAGACTGGAGCCGGTTGTAAAAGCTCTGCACCAAATCTCAGGGCTGAGTCCTGTGGTGAGGATACTGATGTTGGAGTTCCTTGAACCTCTCTCAAGGGTGGATAAAACTTATCCACGAAGGCAAGTGCCAGTATCTCCCAGGTGGTGAAATGGTTGGGAGGGTGGGCCCGGAGCCAATATGAGGCTTTATCCCTCAAAGTGAACGGGAAAAGCCGCAGCTTCACAGCATCATCGCTCACGTCCTTGGCCTTGAACGTGTCACACTTTTCCAGGAAGGTGTCGATGTGGTGGTTGGGGTTTTCATGCGGATGCACGTGAAAGGGATCCTGCTGCATCAAATTGATCAGCCAGGTCTTCAGTTCGAAGCTCGTCGCCACCAGTTGCAGACTAAGAATAAAGGAGTTGTTTCCAAACGTCGGCTTCAAGCGGTCCCTGATGGACCCGATGCGAAGAGGAGGAGGATTGTTTTCCGCCATTTGAGCGGAAGGAAATGAACTTCTACTTGAGGCTCTCAAAGCCATCGCTGTCTTTTCGATCTCGGGATCGAATAATAATTCTCTAGTAGATCCCTTGAAGCGGGTGTTCATGCACCAACAAAACTCAAACAAATACCGTCAGTAGCACCGAAATAAATAAAAGAATAAAAAATGGGTGGAAAGGTGAGAAACGATTAGAGTGCTAGCAAACTTCAAAGATTAAAAATAAACTGAGATAAAAACTATTGCTGTTCCCGGCAACAGCGCCAAAAACTTGACGCACCCGAAACCTACACTTAGATTCCACCTGGCGGTGTCACGATCGCCAGGCGTGGTATGGCCCCTAGGTTTCAATTCCGGGCTCAATCCACAAGCGGACAATGTCAAGTTGTAGTATAAATGATAACGAATCCCACAGGGATGGTGATAGTGTATATGGACTCTCAGTTTACTTCTAGATCTCGAAGTGAGATAGCTATCGGGTTGAAAGAGTTGTTTGGGGTGTTGTCGTTGTTTTACCAATAAAAAGGACTAGGGCATTAGGGATCACCGCTAAGACCGTCGGGGGTCGACGTTGGAATAGAATCTTTATGTTATATTAGATTTAGGAGATAAATCTCCCAATTCGTACCACTCTCGTGGGTTAGAATTGTGAGGTATTTCGGTAGCTCTCGTTGACGCATTGGCGGTAGCCGTCAACGTAGCGGTATAGTTCGTCGATGGATCCCCTCAAGGAGTGAGCCGGGCATGGTCACGAGCCTTGGTTGGATCCACCGATTTCCCTATTAGAATCCCAAAGATACCTCTTAAGCACATCAATTCCACAAACCGTGGGCATGATCTCAGTACAGGTTATCTATGGATTCGTTAGGATCAACTTAAATACATCCCTAAATCAATAATTCAACGTGGAGATTCAGATCTACATCTTCCCCCTAGGATCTTAGGGCTAACCCATCAACCCTAGAAAGATCTACTCACACATGGCAATATTCACGAATAAAACATCATTTTTAGAGACGAAGACATCATAGCAATCGAAAGAATAGAGATAAAAGACTTACAGCGGGAGATAGATAAGAATTGCAGCTTATAGATCCCAGAAAAATTCTAGATTTCCAAGCTCAAGAACAATCGAGAACAAGAGTAATAATTCAAAGGTTTCGATCCAAAATTCCTTAACAAAAATTAATCTAAAATAACTCATTAAAAATCGCCTCAGCTCCCCACAAAACCTATTCCAAAAATTCCTTAAAATGAATCACTCCCCCTCGCTGTGCAAGCTCCCAGCATTCAGTCCCCCAGATCATGCAACAGACGGCTTCAGTAAATCCTTCCAAAAATGGCCTTGGCACTACCGTCCGAGTATGCTGCTCGGTCGAGCAGTGCGTTGCTCGTTTGGTCGCTCGGACCGAGCAGCTGTGCTGCTCGATCGAGCTTGACAGAAAATCCAAAATCTTCAAAATCCTCGCTCTGCCTGCGCGGGCCGAGTCAGCTCAGCTCGGTCCGAGCAGAGGCTGACTCGGTCACTGAAAAGTTACTCGGGCCATGCACTGGAATTGCTTCACCTTTGAAATTTGACGCTGCTCGACCGAGCGGATGACTGCTCGATCCGAGCCACCTGTGTATCTACAATTGAATCTGCTCGGTCCGAGTAACTGTACTGCTCGACCGAGCAGTCTGGGAGATGAATTCCAAGAGCTGCTGAAGGCTCCTCTCTCTCCTCTGCTCTCACTCTCTCTTCTCCTCCAATGGCTCCAAAAGTGTGGCGAACTCCTACTGGGCTCACGGGTATGTCGGATGTGTCCATACCCTAGTGGGGTCCCAAATCGCTCCAAAATCCCTGAAAACTCATAAAACACTACGAAACTCGAATATAACATCAGAAACGTGATATCGTAGTAAAATGTGGGATTTGGATGCAAAAATGATATGGAATGCAATGAAATGATGATATGAAAATAGTGGAAAATATGGACACATCAACCCACACGTCTCGTCTCGTCTTGTCTTGTCTTGTAGCCTGTAGCACACGCTACGGCCATTGTCATGCCACGTTTATTTTCCTGCACCGTCTTTTTACTTTCCTGCCATGTCCATATAAATTAACATGCTCATTACTTTACCTTTGCTTTAGAACTACCATGCTGGAAGTACCTTACTTTACCTGCTTTAAATTGCCATGTTTAATGCTGCTGGCACCTTGTATTAAAACATTAATGCTTCATAATTTACTATTATCAGTGCACCTTGCCTTGGGCCTTCTTACTTTTACTTGCAGGCCCTTGCTGACATACATTCATGTTTTTGGAATGTATGTCAGATCATGAGACAGGTTGCTAGGAGGACTCGTTTGAGATGTTGACTTAGAGAGCCAGGTGTTTGCTGTAGATGCTGAGTTACTCCCAGTGGGGGACTAGAGAGTATAGTGTTGCTGCTTATCTAGTTCTGCTTTAGTACCCTGTTTTCGGGTTTACTTCCTCTTTTGTAGTTCTCCTGGCCATATTGAGGCATGTTGTATTAATTCATGTACGAACTATGGATATGGCTTAAATTTAATGAAATGTTATTCTTATTGTTCTGAAATGCTTGCAAGTACCTATACGTGTGTTGTCACAGACGCTTAGTGGGCTCGAGTTTCACAGCTCCAACCCCTGCGGACCTTCGGCCTGTCCTCGCTTTCATCATTTTGGCAAGCGAGGTGTGACAGGGGTTTACCCCGAGGCTAGATCAGTGATCTAAGTGACATCATTCACGTACATGTTAGTACAATGACCTTAATTCAATGGACCAACTTGCCCATCATCGCTGTGAGTTATCATTGACAGATTGGTCAATGTTAACCATATGATAACTCTCGTTGGGTCATTCAGGGAACTCATTCTTTAATAAGCAATTGTGTCTCGTCTTCGACGTTGCCAAGTCAAATGACCATGAGATCATTGTCACCACTCCATGGCGAAGACAAAGACACAAAGATCCATCCAATGTATCAATATACTATTCTCGAAACATCTACGACCACGAACATTTTTAGACCTATGCTACAATCGGTCAAACACTTCTACATGATCGAGATCTCCATCTTGATTCATGTTTGACCTCGCATTAAGTCTCGAGACTTTACCTGATTTCTAATGAAGACTACATTATTATTAACTTAGGTAAATTCTTACCAAACAGCTTACTACTATTACGAACAAAATGTTTGTACACATACATATGGATAAATTGCCTCGAGGGCATACCCATCTCCCAACACTTTGATCTTAAGATTGGATCACAAAAATGATCTCTATTAGTGTGTATGAGTACTCAAACCTCCCTCATAATCTAGCTTAAACAGCATCTCAAAACTACACGAAATCCAAGAAAACAGCCAAGCAAAATCGCAGCATAACGACTATAAACGGGCAGAAAATTCGCGTCATCAGACGTCTGAAGAAGGGTTCCCAGACTGCTGATCAATTGTTCAGTCGTCTAGTAACTCGATTTCAAACGACTGAAAGTGATTTGGTTATGGAACAAACTGTAAAACCAATTCCAAGCAATCAGACATTTAAAGATCAATAGTCAGACGGCTGATGCACTATTCAGTCGTCTAACAACACCACTTCAGACGGCTTAAAGAAAGTGGGTGAGGAGAGAGATAGCTCTTGGAAAATAAACCCATTTAAATTAGACAGCTTGAGTTTACTATTCAGATGACTGAGAAGCTGTTCAGACGTCTGGTAACTGAACTTCAGACGGCAGATTCTAGGCTGTGTCTGACAAGCATAAAAGAAAACTTGCCAGACGTCTGGTGACTCTATTCCAGGCATCTGGTCCTGCTCCAAAAACACAATGAAGATTGTTTTGGCCATATAACCTATTGGGCTGGATTTTAGACTACTATGGTTCACTAAGATGGCAAATGATATAAATGTGTGTATGTGACCATCTAATCAAGTCATACCTGTATTCTACAAAATAAATAGCAAAATACATTAAGAAACAAATAGAAAATACATTAAGCTTCTTGATTCTCCATGGCTTGCATGCTCTATACCATGAGACAACCAACCCATCATTCATATGTTTTATCCCCTCCAAGATATACCCATATAATTAATCTGAGACTAAAACAATTAGATTCATTAGCCACACATAATGTGATGATTATCATCAAAACCATAACAGGATTAATGGCCAATATCCAATAATCTCTCCTTTTTTGATGATGACACCCATTATGTAAAAATTGTAAAAATAAACATTAAACACATGCTATGATTCCCCCTACTTATATGCATAACAACTATAATGAAATAAAACAAAGACAAAATGCATATATGAGGCCATATGCAAAATGAAGTAAATCAATACATAAAATCATATATTTTTACCTAATCACCTCTCTCCCCCTTGACATTATTAAAAAAGCGGACATGAAAGTCTCTCCCCCTTGTTATAACAATAGATATATGACAATAGACATGAGTCTAAGAAGTATATGATACCAAAGGTAAAATTTAAAGTGAGTATGAATCACTATAACATGCTCTCCTTAGATCATAGAATGGGTCAAACTTTTGACTCTATGAACCACTTACAAATATGGAGACATGTGCCAAAATAGTATCAATGCATTGAAATATTACATTAAGCACAAACAAGATACAAGATATTGCCAAAGAAAATATATCATGCAAAAGATGGCAACATCAAAATATTGATAATGAAACCATATCCAGCAATGATCGGAAGACTTTCAAAATCAACACAAGAGTAAAATATGCTTCAAATTATATTTGAAATATACATATAGCATATGAACTCTCCATATGTCATTTACATGGATAATAATTGCATATATGACATACAATCCCCCGAAGTCCCATTTTCAAAAAAAAATTAAAAATATTTTCAAATACATGAAAAATCACACAAATGATGGGCATGCTAATAGATAAAACAAACAAGCATATTACACATTCAATCAAGCACATGTGTGGAGACCTAAGCATTAAGGAACCAAACCCAAGAAGATTTTGACTTCTTAATATAATCGCATGATGTGATCACATCCCTAACTAGTGTATTAATATAAGCATTCCTCTTTTGCACATTAACAATAGTGGGGATCCATAAACTTTTGGATTTCCTAGGCAAAGGCTTTGCCTTAGCAAGAGTGATGGATGTTGCATGCATACGTGTAGAAACATTTTCCTTGGCATTTATAAAATGAGGGACTTATATCTTGTCATTGTAACAATCGCTTTTCGACCGAGTATTTTTCAGCGCGTATTTTTATTTTTCGTACGTGTATTTATTGTTACCTCCTTTTTAATCCTAAACACACAAAGTAATATATCCTTGTGACCCTCAAGGAGAGTTGTTATTTGTGGAAATTTTTATGAACGTCATTTCACGTGTCATTCTTCCACAAATCAGCTTTGATTGAAGGGTGTCCTAACCTTTCGACTTCAACGGTTGATTATTAATTTTTATTATTGTTTTCCGTAAACCTAGCATGTGACCGAACACCATATTCTCGATCCTCTCGTCGCCACGGTCGTTCCAATATTTTTCTTGTATTTTTCGGACACCGTTAGACTGACCCACCATCCCTATTATTTTAATATATAAAAAATTTCCCTAAGTTAATTCAAATTCAAATCTCTAAATCAAATCAAATCAAATCCCTAATGGATCCTACGTATCCTACCATAACTCCTAGGCTATTTGCAACACTAATCACAACCTCCCTCTCTCTCTCACCTTTCCCTTAAACCCACTCTTTTTCTCCCCCACTTAGCAAACTTCCCTTATTATAACGCAACCCTCCTGAGGGGTTTCACCATGCAAAAGAACCCAGTCGCCGGCCTCTTTGAACTAGAGCACGCATACCGTCGGCCTCCCCCTTTTTGCTCCGGCCACCTCCACGCAGAACCCACCGCAGGCTCCTCTTCCCTCGAACTGCCGGCCCACTCTCCCCTTGAGAACCCCCGTTACCGGCCCACTCTCCCCTTGACAGCCGCCGGCCCCCCAGGCCCGACAGCCCTGCTGCCGGCATGTCCTTTCCCCTCAGCCATGCGCAGCGCCGCCCACTGCCCATAATGTCCATACACACCGCCGGCTTCCCTCCACCTCTCTCAGGCCGAGACCCCGACCTGCGCTCTTTCCCCTCCCTTGCTCCACCTCCTCTCATGCAAATCCTCGCTACTGGCCACCCCTCTAAACCCAGACAACCCTGTCAGCTTCCTCCCACGGTAGCCCCCGTACGCCCTAGGAGCCCACGCAGTAGATCTCGTGGCCTCCCGACTTCGTTGCACCCCCTCGCTTCATCCCCAAGCCGAACACCCTCTCCACGTTGCTGCTGCTACCGTTACCATTGTCGCAAGCCGCTTCAATGCGCTCCCCACAGCCGAGGCATTCCCGACGATCCTTAATCCGCTACCTGCAGTCGAGGAAACCGAGTACCGCCACCGTTCCAGATCCGACGTCAGATCTCGCTCGAGCATCATTCTAGGTTGGTCCCGTTACTCGTAGCAACCCAAACAATACGTCATTGAACCCTAAATAAAAGTCGAAAACTTAAATAACTAAATTAACTTTTTCGTTTCTTCAAAATGTTGTTCTATTCTAGAATCGTCGAATAGGCTGAACATTAAAAACTTGACTTGAAACTGATAGGATATCCACGATCAGCTTAGATACAACTTCATAGGATTTCTAAACTGGTCCTAACAACGCCCAGTGACTTGTGACAGCGGACTTTGACCGACACGCTGCCAGTGACGAGACGCTTTCGACGGACGTTCTTCTCGCCACCGCAGGCAAGTGTACCCACTTGCGTTAGTTATGTCTACGTTTAGGCCATCCCTCTCTTTAAATTGTAACAATATGAACAAGAGAACCGGACGTGAAATGATAGCGTCCGAGACCCCCTCACGATAGCCTAGACTTGACGACGAAGTCTAGGCACAAACTGCAACAATAGCCAAGTAAATCATTATCTGTGTGTGCGCGCGTGTGGACCCTTTAAGAACGAAATGAACTTACTTCACTCTTGCCATGTCATCTTATGCATATATAGTATTGAATAACCTGCGGGAAGCCCGGCACTCACCAAGCGGAGTGAGTGACCCTTGGCAACCCACGGGGATTGAGACACCCACCGAGTGGAGTGGGTGATCCTTTGTATAGAACAACTTACGGGAAGCTCGGCACTCACCTAGCAGAGTGAGTGGCCCCTACATCCTATGGGGATTAGAGGCACTCACCTAGCAGAGTGAGTGGCCCCTGCAACCTGTGGGGATTAGAGGCACTCACCTAGCAGAGTGAGTGGTCCTCGTACAGTCTTGTCTTGAGCACTTGGGGTAGGGTTGGGTTGAGCGGTCACCAGGTTAGAGAGTTTGGCCACTTTCTAAGCAGCAGGCGTGAACCCTCTTAGTGTCACACAGTCTTGTCTTGTCTTGTCTTGTCTTGTCGCCGGTAGCACATGATAGGGCTATTGCCTGTCAAGTTTACTTTCTGCACAGTCTTTACTTTCCTTGCATATATGTATAAATGTCATGTTATTGCATATATCATGTAATTAATCTTAAAAATGTCGTCTTTGATTCCCTTTACACTTGCAGTATAGTCTTCTCACCTTTTCGTTGTAGACTTTACCGGACATACAGCTTCTTTTCTCTTGGGTGTCGTACGTCAGGTACTGAGATGGAGTACACAGACGAGCCAGCCTTAATTGAGGACTTGGAGCCGGAGGATGTTGACCCGAAGTACGTCCAAACGAGGACCAGACCTAGAGGTCCCACACCATTACTGTCTTACGGAGGTTTACTGCTTTCTAGTTTGGGTGCGTAGCACCATTTTACTTCTTGTCTAGGTTGGGTTCGTTGCACCATTAGTTTCCCTTTTCCGCAGTTGTAGCCATGCTTGGGCTTCTTTTTTTAAACTTGATGTATTTCTGGATATTATCTCTTTTAATAATGAATGTAGTTTCTTTTCGAGTACTCTTATCTTATTGTTATGAACTGTGAAGCCCCAAACCCGATAAGCGTCAATAAAACATAAGCAGGTCCCTGTAACCACAACGGAACAACAAAAATAACACAAGGAGAGACTGTAATAAAATCTCATATCTCATAAATTGTCCAACATGAAAATAAGTCCAACATCCAGAAAAGCCACCAGGCTAAAAGAAAGAGTCTAAAGGCCCAGAACAAGGCCAACAAAAGCAACGACATAACAAAGTATAGGTGCTACGCACCGACAACAAAACAACTGTCTAGACAAAAGGAAAACACAACGAAGACACTAGGACTGGTCCCCAGTGTCCACGTACTCCCCGTCAAACACAATCTCGGGCTCGGCGTCGGCAAACACCTCGTCCTCCACAAGGTACTCAGGCTCAGGATCTAACATGTGTCACCCAAAAGAGTAAAGGGGCACATGTCAGCAAGTCTAAAATACTTGGGCAAGGAAACTGAAAGTAAGGCAACTAGCAACCTAGTAGTTTTAGTATGCATGACATGGCAGTTATAACATGAGTGCACAATTTATGACATGGTGTACAGTAAGTACAATAGAACAAGTATCGGGACAAGACAAGAGTAGCCAAGCTACTAACAATCTCAATCAATTCACTATTCACGTTTCACGTTGTTTTGTAGATGTTTACGCCCTTCAGCTGAATGGTACAACATTCACACCGATCGGCACTAAACACTACCCCACCCCAGAGTTTACGCCTTACAACTGCAGTTGCTGATCAGGCGACTCCCAGTTGAATGACCGCTTAACTCTTACCCCATCCCACACGTTAACAAGCCAGGGTTCCTGCACATGAGCCCAGCAAGTGAGCCAGGGTTGCCCCGCACGGGAGCTTGTTTTCCAAGTTCACAATTCATTATCGAGCGTTGGGGTTAGCAACTCATTATGCTCGCTTCTGGTCACGAGCCAGGAAACACAAGTATTGTAGCGATGCTACGCAATCACGGGGTCACTTTAAAGAATGCAATGACATGACAATTAATTTGCGTACCGTTAATGGAAAGTAAACATGACATGGTAATTGTGCAACATGATATATGTCGGATCTAGCTTCGTTGTCAAGCTAGTTCCTAAATTTGCGCCTAGGCGAGTATCATTTCGTCGCCTAGCCTCTTTTACGCCTACAACAAGCAAAATGGCCTAAAACATGGCCTAAACCCTAAGTGGCAAGTTTCACTTGCCTAGCACCGGGGATGACGATTACGAAGGTTCGTCTCGTGGATGCTAATCTACGGGGAAATCGCTGTTATGGTGAAACAACCATCAAAACAACATTCATTCATTAGGGTTTCATAAAAATACAAGTAGGTTATGAAAACATCAAGAGATCAATTTCTTACCGAGAGGAGGCGGAAGAAACACTCCGGAGAACCTATGGATCAGATCTGGAAACGAATGGAGAAGTTTGGAGAACTAGGGTTTTTGGGGGATTTTGGGGATTTGATGAGATTTTGGTGAAGATGAGAGGTAGAATGAGTTGATGGAGGGTTTAGATGATGGATCTTGGGCTTGGAATGAAGGAATAAAGGTTTTGAGAAAGATGGGGGCTCAATGGGGGAGAAACTAGGGTTTTGGGTCGAGTGGAGGAGGAAGAAAACGTTTGGGAGGGGTATAAATAGGTTGGTCTGGCGGCTGCCCAGAAATTAGGGTTTTAACACAGACTAGTCGGTCAAAGAGCAACCACTGACCGACTAGTTTGGCAACTAGTCGGTCGGTCGACCAACGCAGACCGACTAAGTGTAAACAGTAACTTCTGAACGAAAATAGGATTTGGGTTTAGTCGGTCGATGAACAACTACTGACCGACTAGTTTAACATCTAGTCAGTCGATGAACGTTCTTAGACCGACTAAGAGTGAACAATACTGATACTAAAATTTAGATGATGTGTTAGTCGGTTAAAGAAGCATTGTCGACCGAATAGTTTGCAACCTAGTCGGTTAACCAACGTTCTTAGACCGACTAACGATAAACAGTAACTCCTGAATAATTTAGAAAGCTAACTAGTCGGTCCAAGAAGGATTACCGACCGACTGGATCGACATCTAGTCGGTCGGTGCCCCTTCTTACACCGGCTAACGTGCACCAAAAGTTTCGATACGGAGCGCGGAGCTCCGGGATCGATTCCTAAGATTCCTAGGCTTGATCTAACAGTAAGATACGACCGTTATGAAGCTTGTCACGAATGACATACTTCGAAATCGACGATCCTAAGGAAGAAACGAGAAAACACGACGAAATGATCGAAAATGAAAGTTACGGAGACGAAAACCACACAAAAGGAGAAAATCCACCAAAACATATATTATAATATAATAAATCCAGATACATGAAAACCAGTCGTTACATCCTCCCCGACTTAAGAAACATTCCGTCCTCGGAATTTCCCAACACTCACGTGTCTGGAAACAAAAGTGGGAAACGCTCTCGCATCTCATCCTCATT
The DNA here is from genome assembly GCA_030789695.1 of Scilla litardierei. Lineage (NCBI taxonomy): Eukaryota > Viridiplantae > Streptophyta > Magnoliopsida > Asparagales > Asparagaceae > Scilla > Scilla litardierei. The sequence continues at coordinate 13,054 of JAULAV010003476.1, forward strand.
CTCCCAAGTAGACTCTCCAGGTGAGCCGTGTCACCACATCACCCTCACAAGATTGACAATCTTGTTCCGAAGCGATTTCTGACGCCTGTCCAGAATCTGCACTGGATGCTGGTCATACGTCAAATCTGGGTGAAGGGTAATCTCCGAAAAATCCACAGCATGAGATGGATCGCTAATGTATCGACGAAGCTGCGACACATGGAAAACATTGTGAACTCCTTCCAAAGATGGCGGCAAGGCCAAGCGATAAGCTACCTCGCCAACCCTCTCCAAAATGTCAAACGGTCCAATGTATCGCGGGCTCAACTTCCCTCGCTTCCCAAAACGAATCACACCGCGATTCGGGGAAATCTTCAAGAACACATGGGCACCCGGCTGAAACTCCAAAGGACGACGTTTAGCATCCGCCCAATGCTTAAAATGGTCCTGAGAAATCCTCAACCTCTCCCGAATATTCCTGACGATATCCACGGCCTCCACGATCATTTCATGTCCCAACAACTCCCGATCACCAACGTCATCCCAACTCAATGGCGATCGACATTTCCTCCCATAAAGAGCGGCGAAAGGCGCCATGCCAATACTCGCCTGGAAGCTGTTGTTGTAAGAGAACTCCACCAAATGCAGATGGTCCTCCCACGAACCCTTGAAATCCAACATGCACGCCCTCAGCATGTCTTCCAAAATCTGAATCGTCCTCTCGGACTGGCCATCCGTCTGCGGATGGTACGCCGTGCTGAAACTCAGACGCGTACCCAAACTCTTCTGCAAACTCTGCCAGAACTGAGATGTGAACCTCGTGTCCCTGTCTGACACGATACTCACGGGGACTCCATGAAGTCGCACAACCTCCTGCACGATTCACGTTACATCACTATCCAAACTAGGAAAAGGAAATAAAAACGGAGGGTAAAAGAATTTTACCTCCATATATCTCCTTGTTAGCGCCTCAGTGGACTGTCCCACTCGAAATGGAATAAAGTGTGCGGATTTGGTCAATCGATCTACGATCACCCAAATCACGTCATTCTGCTTCGGACTCCGAGGTAGTCCAGTCACGAAATCCATAGTGATGTGTTGCCACTTCCACTCCGGAATCAGAAGCGGTCGTAGCAACCCGGCCGTAAGCTGATGCTCCGCCTTCACTTGCTGACAAACCAAGCACTTGGCTACACTCCGAGCCACACTCCTCTTCATACCATGCCACCAATAATTCAGACGAAGATCCTGGTACATCTTGGTGCCACCAGGATGCACAGAATACGGCGAACTGTGTGCCTCCACCATCAACTCCTCTCTAATATCCCCAACTGGCACACACAACCTGGCTCCAAACCTCAGCGAGCCATCCTCATGAATCAAAAAGTCAGTCCGCAGACCGTCTTCCACCTGCTCCCGAATCTTCACCAGCTTCGGATCCTCAGCCTGGCCAGCCTTAATCCGATCCACGATCGTCGACTGTACCTGCATGTACATCAATGAAGAAGCCTCCCCAGGAAGAACAATCTCCACACCAGACTCGCAAAAATCCTGCTGCAATCTCCACTGCGAGGTCAACATCATCACCGCAGGAAGCCTACTCAAAGCATCAGGAACCACATTCACCTTGCCAGGGTGAAACTGCAAATCAATCTCATAATCCGCCATGAGCTCCAACCATCGACGCTGTCGCATGTTGAGCTCCTTCTGAGTTAAAATATACTTCAAGATTTTGTGATCGGTGAAAATCTTCACTTTCTCACTCAGCAAGAAGTGCCTCCAAATCTTAAGAGCAAACACAACGGCAGCCAACTCCAAATCATGCGTCGGGTAATTCTTCTCATGAACCTTAAGCTGACGAGACGCATACGCCACAACATGCTCATGCTGATGCAACACGCAACCGAGACCCTTACCAGAAGCATCGCAAAAGATCTCAAATCCACCGCTGCGATCAGGCACAACAAGAATAGGGGCAGTCGTCAAACGCTTCCTCAGGACACCAAAAGCACTCTCACAATCACCCGACCAAACAAAAGGTACATCCTTCCGCGTCAACCTGGTCATCGGCTCAACAATACGGAAAAAGTCCGTAATGAATCGTCGATAATAACCAGCAAGTCCAAGGAAACTCCGAATCTCAGACACAGACGACGGAACAGGCCACTCTCTGATGGCCCTAATCTTCTCGGGATCCACTGAAATACCATCTCCAGTCACCACATGCCCGAGAAAAGCAACTCTATCCAGCCAAAACTCGCACTTCGAAAACTTAGCATACAACCGATGCTTCCTCAAAATCTCCAATACCATTCTCAAGTGCGAGGCATGCTCTTCCTCCGACTTTGAATAGATCAGAATGTCGTCAATAAAGATAACGACAAACTTATCCAAAAAGTCGTAGAAAATCAGGTTCATTAGATTCATGAAAACTGCGGGCGGGTTAGTTACGTCGAAAGGCATAACCACAAACTCATAGTGTCCATACTTCATCCTGAACGCTGTTTTCGGAACATCTCCCTTCTTCACCTTCAACTGATGGTAACCACTCCTCAAATCCAATTTAGAAAACACCCTCGAACCTCCAAGCTGATCAAAAATATCATCGATGCGAGGCAACGGGTATTTATTCTTAATGGTCACCGCATTCAACTCCCGATAGTCCACGCACATGCGATGCGAACCATCCTTCTTCTTCACCAGCAACACCGGTGCTCCCCACGGAGACACACTAGGATTGATATAACCCTTCTGCAAAAGCTCATCCAACTGCTTCCGCAACTCTTCCAATTCAGCAGGTGCCATACGATACGGCGCCTTCGAAATCGGCTGCGCACCTGGAACGAGATCAATAGAAAATTCCAGAGCTCGATCAGGTGGCAAACCAGACATCTCCTCGGGGAAGACGTCGCCAAAATCACGCACCACAGCTGGCCACTCCAACTCCATCTGCATAGCCACAACCTCCACCGGCCTGGCCCGAAATCTGACAGGACCAAGCGAACTGCTACCACGACTGAACTCAAACACAGGATGTCCGGGAATCTCGAACACCACCTTCTTCCTCCTGCAGTCAATCGTAGCATAGAAGCTCGCAAGCCAGTCCATCCCAATAACTGCATCATAGTTGATGATGTCGTGGACAAAAAATCAGCGAAAAGCTCATGTCCACAGACCACCAACGAGCAAGAATTGCAACCACGATGCACCGAGACCACGCCATTCCCTGTAACGATGTTCCAACTCTTGGGTAGAGGGAACGTCGATAAGGAATGCCTCTCCACGAAGCTCCGAGAAATAATGCACATCGATGCACCAGAGTCAAAGAGGACTTGTGCAGGAAATGTGCAAACCAAAACCACACCTAACAAGCAATTTACAATCAAACCCTAGTCTAGCAAACAATCATGTTCAAGCAAACAACACAATCTAATCAATCAAAACCAGCTAGGAAAGTAACAGCTAGATTGAGGATTACCTGCGATAACCTCATCCACAGCCTCGCTCTCCACAGCGGTCATTAGAAAAGCCTGACTCCTTGGCGGAACAGCCTGCTGAAAAGCATGCCTCTGTGGAACAAGAGCTGCTCCATGGCCAGCAGGAACAGACGCTCGCTGCTGCAACGGCAGAGCTGCAACAGGTGCCCTCCGCAGTGGACCCGCATGCCGATAATCCTTCGTGACATGGGAAGCATCACCACAAACCAGACACTGGCCCAAAAACTTCCGACACTGATCCTTGATGTGACCAGGCTTGCCGCAGAAATGGCATGTCTTCAGAATAGGCCCTCCTGGCCTCTTAAACTGAGCTGACTGATTAGGCTTGAAACCAGGCCTAACCACCGCTCTGGCCTGCTCCATAGGCCTCTTCCCAGCACCAGAAACATGCCCTCTCCTCTGACTCAGGTTCAGCTCCTGCCTCCTGGCAGCGACCAAAACCTTCTGATAAGAGTCCAGATCGGAGGAAGACACAAAACTCTGGAGCTCCAAAGCAAGTCCCTGCAGGAACCTCTGAGCCCTCTCATCAGCATCCTGCACCATCTTCGGTGCGAACCGACTCAGCCTAGTGAACTCTTGGTGGTACTGGTCCACCGTCAAGCTCACTTGCTTCAGATCAATGAAGCGCTGCAGCATCTCCTTCTTCGCAGCCTTCAGAAAGAATTCCTCATCAAACCTGGACTTAAAGGTAGCCCAAGCTATCGGCTCCACCAACATCTTCTCTTTCGCATCCCACCAGTTCCGAGCATTATCCTTAAGTTGCCTCCTCACCAAATCAACCCATCCAGCCGGGGTGATCTTGGCCATCTTCAGATTGTCCTCGATGTTCCGAATCCACTCATCGGCAGCCAGAGGACACTCAGACCCATCAAAATACGCGGGACCCAGCTCCCGAAATTGCTTCGCTCCCGGCTCAGAGCGAGGGGCATCCGAAAGATACCGGGCAGCTCGAGCAAGTGGAGCATTCTGGACTTGCAGGAGCACGCCCTGCTGCACTTGCATCATCTGGAGCATCATCCGCATCATCTCACCGTTGGTGGGTTCCCGCTCAGGCTCTTCATCATGAGGGAGCGCACCACTACCCCCACCACGGGTGAATCGTCTTCCTGCCATCTAGTGACACAGAAAACGAAGCAAATTAGACTTATAGCTTATGACTCGGACGTCGAACTTAGTTTATTGGACATTCTAATATTATTATCGTCATTCCAAAAATCACAGTTACAGAAGGACCTGCATGGGCCACCACTAAAACCTGTCACGCCCTGCTTCCCTAAAATGGAGGCGAGACGTGAAAAGGTCCGCACGAGAGTGGAGCTGTGAAGCCCCAAACCCAATAAGCGTCAATAAAACATAAGCAGGTCCCTGTAACCACAACGGAACAACAATAATAACACAAGGAGAGACTGAAATAAAATCTCATATCTCATAAATTGTCCAACATGAAAATAAGTCCAACATCCAGAAAAGCCACCAGGTTAAAAGAAAGAGTCTAAAGGCCCAGAACAAGGCCAACAAAAGCAACGACATAAAAAAGTATAGGTGCTACACACTGACAACAAAACAACTGTCTAGACAAAAGGAAAACACAACGAAGACACTAGGACTGGTCCCCAGTGTCCACGTACTCCCCGTCAAACACAATCTCGGGCTCGGCGTCAGCAAACACCTCGTCCTTCACAAGGTACTCAGGCTCAGGATCTAACATGTGTCACCCAAAAGAGTAAAGGGGCACATGTCAGCAAGTCTAAAAGACTTGGGCAAGGAAACTGAAAGTAAGGCAACTAGCAACCTAGTAGTTTTAGTATGCATGACATGGCAGTTATAACATGAGTGCACAATTTATGACATGGTGTACAGTAAGTACAATAGAACAAGTATCGGGACAAGACAAGAGTAGCCAAGCTACTAACAATCTCAATCAATTTACTATTCACGTTTCACGTTGTTTTGTAGATGTTTACGCCCTTCAGCTGAATGGTACAACATTCACACCGATCGGCACTAAACACTACCCCACCCCAGAGTTTACGCCTTACAACTGCAGTTGCTGATCAGGCAGACTCCCAGTTGAATGACCGCTTAACTCTTACCACATCCCACACGTTAACAAGCCAGGGTCCCTGCACATGAGCCCAGCAAGTGAGCCAGGGTTGCCCCGCACGGGAGCTTGTTTTCCAAGTTCACAATTCATTATCGAGCGTTGGGGTTAGCAGCTCATTATGCTCGCTTCTGGTCACGAGCCAGGAAACACAAGTATTGTAGCGATGCTACGTAATCACGGGGTCACTTTAAAGAATGCAATGACATGACAATTAATTTGCGTACCGTTAATGGAAAGTAAACATGACATGGTAATTGTGCAACATGATATATGTCGGATCTAGCTTCGTTGTCAAGCTAGTTCCTAAATTTGCGCCTAGGCGAGTATCATTTCGTCGCCTAGCCTCTTTTACGCCTACAACAAGCAAAATGGCCTAAAACATGGCCTAAACCCTAAGTGGCAAGTTTCACTTGCCTAGCACCGGGGATGACGATAACGAAGGTTCGTCTCGCGGATGCTAATCTACGGGGAAATCGCTGTTATGGTGAAACAACCATCAAAACAACATTCATTCATTAGGGTTTCATAAAAATACAAGTAGGTTATGAAAACATCAAGAGATCAATTTCTTACCGAGAGGAGGCGGAAGAAACACTCCGGAGAACCTATGGATCAGATCTGGAAACGAATGGAGAAGTTTGGAGAACTAGGGTTTTTGGGGGATTTTGGGGATTTGATGAGATTTTGGGGAAGATGAGAGGTAGAATGAGTTGATGGAGGGTTTAGATGATGGATCTTGGGCTTGGAATGAAGGAATAAAGGTTTTGAGGAAGATGGGGGCTCAATGGTGGAGAAACTAGGGTTTTGGGTCGAGTGGAGGAAGAAGAAAACGTTTGGGAGGGGTATAAATAGGTTGGGTTGGCGGCTGCCTAGAAATTAGGGTTTTAACACAGACTAGTCGGTCAAGAGCAATCACTGACCGACTAGTTTGGCAACTAGTCGGTCGGTCGACCAACGCAGACCGACTAAGTGTAAACAGTAACTTCTGAACGAAAATAGGATTTGGATTTAGTCGGTCGATGAACAACTACTGACCGACTAGTTTAACATCTAGTCGGTCGATGAACGTTCTTAGACCGACTAAGAGTGAACAGTACTGATACTAAAATTTAGATGATGTGTTAGTCGGTTAAAGAAGCATTGCCGACCGACTAGTTTGCAACCTAGTCGGTTAACCAACGTTCTTAGACCGACTAACGATAAACAGTAACTCCTGAATAATTTAGAAAGCCAACTAGTCGGTCCAAGAAGGATTACCGACCGACTGGATCGACATCTAGTCGGTCGGTGACCCTTCTTACACCGGCTAACGTGCACCAAAAGTTCTGATACGGAGCGCGGAGCTCCGGGATCGATTCCTAAGACTCCTAGGCTTGATCTAACAGTAAGATACGACCGTTATAATGCCTGTCACGAATGACATACTTCGAAATGGACGATCCTAAGGAAGAAACGAGAAAACACGACGAAATGATCGAAAATGAAAGTTACAGAGACGAAAACCACACAAAAGGAGAAAATCCACCAAAACATATATTAGAATACAATAAATCCAGATACATGAAAACCAGTCTTTACAACTTCTTATATGCAAGAACCTATAATTAATTGATATCCCTACAGACGCTTACTAGGCCCGAGTCTCACAGCTCCGGCCCATGCGGACCTTCGTCTCGTCCTTGCACCCGTTTTGGGAAGCGGTGAATGATAGGTTTTAGTGGTGGCCCATGTAGGTCTGTGCGATAGTTTGTAGCAATAAAAGTACTCACATTCATTTATATCCATTTTAACATGTGCAAAGTCTAAATTGGGTTTTCCTCTCTAATAAGATGCAGGAGGACGCAATACTCGAGCCGGGACCTCAGCTGACGGAGCCATGGAAGGCCAAGGTGGTGACTTTTGCCAATTTCTGGGTGTCATGAGAGAGATGCTAGATGTTCAACATCAGTTGGTTGAGCAGACACACCAGGCTGCCCGTGCTGTTCAGACTGATCAGGCTGCACCACCACCGCCACCGCCTGCACCTCGATCTGCACCTGGAGTGAAGATGTTCAATGAGCTACAGCCGAGGACATTTTCTAAGAGGAATGGACCACTGGATGCCGACGAATGGATCCAGTGCACTGAGGATAAACTGATAGCTGCCAAGATACCTGATGAGACCAGAGTGAGATAACGAAGATGCAGCTGATTGAAAATGCAAGGAACTGGCGGCGCATTGAGGAGAGGCATCTGTAGAAGCCAGTTGAATGGATCACTTTCAAGTCAATGTTCAAGGAGAAGTACTTTCCCAAGGCTACAAAGAGAGAGCTCTTGTAGCGGTTTATGAATCTGACTCAGTGGAGCATGTTGGTAGATGAGTACGAAGCGAAGTGTGAGATGCTGAGCCGCTTTGTCCCGCACATGGTGAAGAAGGAGAGAACCAAGCTGATCGATTTCGTCAGGGGCTGAACCCCAAGATCCAGGCCTCTATGACTTTAGCAGACTTGACTACTATGGGGGTTGTACTGAATGCAGCCAGGATCCATGAGGCTGTAGCGAGACTTCCTGATCCTCCTACTGGTGGAGGAAAGAGACCGATGGAGTAGTATAGGCCACCTGCTAGGCCTGCTATGAGATCCAATCAGACAGTACCTTTCAAGAGGCCAGGAGCACCTGCACAGAACAAGACTAAGGGTCTATGCCATTTCTGCATCAAGCCGAGGCATCATAAGAACAATTGCAGGAAGATGTTAGGTCTGTGTCTGGCGTGTGGATCTGCCACGCACGTTGCTAAAGATTGCCTGAACCTTCTTCGTACTGTGGACGGAGCACCAGCCCCACTGTAGAGTAAAGCACCGGCCCCTACTCAGAGAGGACTTGTTGTTCGTCGACCCCCTTTGGCACCTCAGGAGCAGATTTACCGTCAGGCAGTGCCATCTCGGAGGCCAGCTTATACCATGACAGCCGTGGAGGCTGAAGACTTGGATGGCGTCATTGAAGGTAATTCTTTAGCACTAGTCTTTTTATTTTATAGCATAACTCATATTGTTTTCTTATGGTTGTTTGATCCTTTCTAGTTAGATTAGTAGCCTTGTTTAACCTTAGATTTATCTTTTTGTATCTTAGGCACCATTTTAGTGTCGTCTTACCCGGCCATATAACTTTGTTCGACTAAGGTGCATCTATGTGCATCATAACCTGGAGATTCGTAACAGAGCACTCCATTCCCACACATACACTTCCATGGTGTTGGGACATCACTACAAGAAACAGAATAGTGACGGTTAATTTGGGATGCCTATCAATTCCGTTGGTGATCAGTGGACACGAGCTTTATACCGACTTCATTGTACAAGATCTACCACATTTCGATGTTGCTCTTGGCATCGATTAGTTGGGAGATTTCCATGCTTCAATCGATTACCGCAGTAAGAAAGTGGTGTTCAGGATTCAAGGCCACCGGAGTTCGAGTTCTTTAGCAGAGAGCGATCGCTTGGGCCCGTTAGATTCCGGGCCAAGCCAGAGGAGTCGATCGTTGTCTCCATACATATGGAGACCAGTAGACCAGCAGTCGTCAAAGACTTCGACGACGTCTTTTCGGATGATATTTCAGGGTTGCCACCCGACAGAGCTTTAGAGTTCAGCATAGAATTATACCAGGAGCGCAACCTATTTCGAAGGCGCCGTATCGAATAGCTCCTGCTGAGCATGAGGAGCTGCGGAATTAGTTGGATGAACTGTTACAAAAGGGGTTCATACATCCTAGTATGTCTCCTTGGGGTGCACCAGTTCTATTAGTGAAGAAGAAGGATGGATCCCGCCAGATGTGTATGGACTATGAGTGCTGAATGCAGTGACCATGAAGAATAAGTATCTGATGCCCCGTATTGATGATATCTTCGACCAGCTTGGAGGTTCGAGGGTTTTCTCGAAACTGGATTTGAGGAGTGGATACCATCAGTTGAAAGTGAAGAAGGACGATATTCCAAAGACGGCCTTCATGACAAAGTATGGACACTATGAGTTCGTAGTCATGCTGTTTGGTGTGACCAACGCTCCAGCAGTATTTATGAACTTGATAAATTTGATTTTCTACGACTTCTTAGATAAGTTCGTTGTCATCGTTATCGACGACATTCTTATTTACTCGAAGTCTAAAGAGGAGCATAGCCATCTTCTGAGGACAACGTTGGAGACACTGAGACGTCATAAGCTGTATGCCAAGTATAGTAAGTGTGAGTTCTGGTTGGACAGAGTCGTATTCCTGGAAACATGGTGTACGGTGATGGCATATCTATAGATCCGGAGAAAATCAGAGCAGTCAGCAAGTGGCCGACCCCGTAGTCAGCCTCAGATATCAGGAGCTTTCTTGGATTAGCTGGCTACTACCGTCGGTGAATTAAGGATTTTTCGAGGATTACAGAGCCGATGACGAAGCTGACAAGGAAGGATATGGAGTTCCATTGGTCAGAGGATTGTGAGAAGGCCTTCAGTATTTTGAAGGTGAGGTTAACCACAGCACCGATATTGGTTGTACCAGATCAGAGCGGAGGTTTCGAGATTTACTGTGATGCATCTGGCAAGGGTCTCGGATGTGTCCTGCATCAGCATGGTCACGTGGTAGCGTACGCTTCTCAGCAGTTGAGAATCATAAGAAGAACTACCCGACGTATGACCTGGAGTTAGCAGCCGTGATTTTTGCGTTGAAGATTTAGAGACACTTCCTACCGAGTAAGAGCATGAAAATTTTCACCGATCATAAAATATTGAAGTATATTTTTACTCAGAAGGAGCTCAACATGCGTCAGAGAAGATGGTTGGAGCTGATGGCAGACTATGAGATAGATCTGCAGTATCACCCGGAAAAGGTGAATGTAGTGCCAGATGCTTTAAGCAGACTCCCCGTATTGATGATGCATACTGTCGACTGGAGAGTACAGAAGGAGCTGAGAGGGATGTACATTGAGGTTGTCTTACCATGGGTGATTGTTTCATTGATGAATTTGTAGATTCAGTCAACGATCGTGGATTGTATCAAGGCAGCTCAGGCAGGAGACCCGAAGCTACAGAGGATCAAAAGACAGGTAGAAGCTAGGCTTCGGACGGAGTTTATCATTCACGAGGATGGATCCCTGAGATACGACAGTAGACTATGCATACCTGCAGGAGACATTAGAGATGAACTGTTGAATGAGGCACATAGCTCGCCTTATTCCATACATCCTGGTGGCACGAAGATGTACAAGGACCTCCATCTAAACCATTGGTCGATTGGTATGAAGATGAGTGTGGCATGGAGCTTTGCCAAATGTTTGGCATGCAAGCAAGTGAAGGCAGAGCACCACCGGACCGCAAGACTGCTATAACCACTTCCTATTCCGGAGTGGAAGTGGCAACACATCACGATGGATTTTATGACAGGCCTACCTCGGAGCCTAAAGCAGAACGACGCAGTCTGGGTGATCGTTGATCGATTGATCAAGTCTGTGCATTTCATACCTTTCCGAGTGGGACAGTCCACGGAAGTCTTGGCGAGGAAGTATTTAGAGGTAAAGATATTTTACTTCTCTATTTATAGTTCCTCCTTAAGATTAGTTGTGATGTTGACCGTGTGCGTGCAGGAGATTATGTGCTTACATGGAATTTCAGTAAGAATCGTATCCGACAGGGACTCGAGGTTTACATCTCAGTTCTGGAGGAGTCTGTAAGAGAACCTTGGTACGAGTCTGAGTTTCAGCATGGCGTACCACCCATAGACTGATGGCCAGTCAGAGAGGACCATTCAGATTCTGGAGGATATGCTGAGAGCTTGTACGCTCGATCTGAAGGGTTCATGGGAAGATCATCTCCATCTAGAGTAATTTTTATACAACAACAGCTACCAGGTGAGCATTGGCATGGTGCCATTTACTGCCCTATATGGAAGGAAATGTCGATCGCCACTAAGCTGGGATGACATCGGAGACAGAGAGCTGTTGGGTCCGGAGATGATTATAGAGGCTGTGGATGTCGTGAGAGACATCAGGGATAAGCTCCAGATTGCGCAAGATCGTTACAAGTATTGGGCAGACACCAAGAGGCGACCCTTGGAGTTTCAGCCAGGAGATCATGCTTTCCTAAAGATTTCTCCGAACCACGGAGTCATTCTTTTCGGGAAGAAGGGAAAGCTGAGTCCAAGATTTATTAGACCGTTTGACGTGCTGGAGCATGTGGGATCAGTTGCTTATCGCCTTGCTCTACCACCATCTTTAGAGGGAGTTCACGACGTTTTCCACGTATCTCAGCTACGTCGATACATTAGTGACCCATCTTACACTGTGGATTTTTCAGAGATCACGGTTCGACCAGACCTGACTTATGATCAGTAGCCAGTGAATATTTTGGA
>JAULAV010003478.1:0-25000 GCA_030789695.1 Scilla litardierei
TGGAAATAAAACTAGATACGATGCATAAAATAGAAGATACATTGCTAGTTGCATAAAAGTGGTCCAGATCTAGAGAGTGTCATCTCCCATGAAATCTTCAGGAGTCCATGAGGTCTCTGCCAACGCTGCGCTCTCCATCAGGTTTGTCTCAGCTCGAGGCTTAAGGCTTGCCTGGAAGAGGTCCTGGAGGTGTTTTGCTGTGCGACAGATTCTGGACCAGTGGCCCGTCATCCCGCATTTGGAGCATTTGTCCTCCCAGTCTTTCTTGGGAGTGCCTCCTTTGTTGGGAATCCTCTTCTGCTTCTTGTCCACGAACTTCTGGTTCTGGGGAGGAGCTGGGGGAGTGGCCTTCTTCCGCTGCTTCTGTCCTTTCCATTTCTGGAATTTTGCCTTTTTGTCCGTCTTCTTCTTCTGGGAAGACTGGAAGTGGGCCTCTGCAGGAGGTGGCAATGGAGCGGAGCCAGGAGGGCGCAGGTTGTGGGTGGCAACCAACAGGTCTCTGTTCTGTTCAGCCATAAGCAGGCATGAAAGCAGGTCAGAGTACTTTGTGAACTTCCTCTCTCTATATTGTTGCATAAGGATCATGTCCTTTTCGTGGAAAGACGTGAACGTCTTTTCCAGCAACATCTTCTCCGTCACTGGTTCACCACACAACTTCAGGCGTGAGGTGATGCGGAAGAGAGCTGAGTTGTACTCCGCTACGGATTTGAAATCCTGTATGCGGAGGTGAGTCCACTCGTACTGTGCACGGGGGAGTATGACATCCCTCTGATGTATGTACCTCTCCTCGAGTGCATCCCACAGCTCGTAAGGGTCCTCTACAGTGAGGTACTCGTCCTTTAAGGTCGAGTCTAAGTGTTTCCTGATATATATAATGGCTTTCACCTTTAAAATATCGGAGACTTCCTCTGTATGAGGTGCTTCCACTGAAGCCTCCTTGTTAGCTGGGGCAGTACTAGTTGTTGCCTTTTCAGTCTGTGTGAGACTGAAACCATGAGAGCGCAGATGGAACTTCAGGTCCAACTGCCAACTCAGGTAGTTTGACCCATCGGCCTTCAGGACCGAGAAGTCTACATTCGCGAGTCTGGCCATTTTATGATCTAGCAATGTAAAGAAAAGTAGCATGTATCATTAAGACTGAATAAAACAGACATCCACGCATGTAATGTAATCATTTTCATAGCATGAATTTTAATGTGATTTTAACATACATGCTTTTTTCAGATAATGTGAATAATTAATTACTAAAAATTAACAATCACGCATGCTGTTAAGGAATTTCATTGTGACATTAGAAACATGGTATTTTAAGTTAATAAACAACCACGCAGTTTAATGCATAAACAATGAAACAGAAAAATGACCTAGGGCTATGGGGATCAGCCAGCCGACACCGAAAAATAAAAAGAGTCCAGTCCGAAGTTACATCAAAAAATAAAATGCATGAAAATTAAAGTACAACTCGGCAACTTCAGAGAGAAGCCCCTATCTTCATTGAGCGAACGCCTTCAGCTTCTTTTTGGTGTCATTCGGTCTTCTTTTTACATTTTCATCCTCACATACAAAATTTCTCTCAAAAAAGAAAAATTGCGGGAATTTAAAACGGTGTCGGAAGCCTGGCTGATCCCTAAAAACATAGCCTAATTTTTGCACATCCACGCAGATAATATATTCGCGACATACAACCACGCAGATAATCGAAACACAGGCATTTAAAATAATTTAAAATTGTGTGCGACGTGCAAAAAAAAAAATTTTTTTTGAAAACTTTTTGCCTTTTGATCCATATTTTAATGTTTTATTTTACCGCTTTAAACCCTTTCAAATTTTCTTTTAACTATTTTGGGCTTTTTAGGACCCAAAATAAATAAAATAATTTGTGTGAATGGGCTAATTTTCTGGCCTTATGGGCCATGAAAACAACCCATTAGGGTTAATATTGGGCATCCCCCGAAAAAAAAGCCCGTTAGGGTTAGGGTTTCGGGAAACCCTAGGGGGGCCCGCGGCGTGTCGCCGCGACGGCTGGCCGCGTAGGGCGCGGCCGCCGCGATGGCGACGGGCCGCGGCCTGCAGGCCGCGGCAACTGGCCGCGGTACAGGGCCGCGGCTTCAGGCCGCGGCGCAGGGCCGCGTCCTGAGGCAGCGGCGCTTGGCCGCGGCCTGCAGGCCGCGGCGACTGGCCGTGGCTGCCGCGGCCTGAGGCCGCGGTGGCAGTCCGCGGCCTGAGGCCGCGGCTGCTGGCCGCGGCGTTTGTTTTCCGCCGGCGGCGCAAAGGGCACGCCGACGTTTCGCCCTACGGGCGTGCGGATTTTTGGATCAAAGGCGGGGAGGTAAAAATCGGGTTTTTTCAACAATTTTGATCGCTAAAAACAAGTTTTTATTGTTTTAAACATGCAGATCTTATTAAAAAGGTTGAATTTCACCGAGTTTATAAACTTTTTGATCCTAAAACATGCAGATCTAATGAGAAAAGCAAGTTTAGATCTAAAAGTTTGGATTTTTACCTCTAGATTCGACGAGGAATCTAGGCGACGGTTGGTGAAGGATGCCCTTTTCGCTCACCGTTGAGAAGATTACGATCTTCTTGAATCTGAGCGATTTGTGGATCTCCTTTCCCGCGAGCCGCCGTCTCCTCCAACGAGCGTGATCGTGCTGATAACGTGTTGTGAAGGGAATTTAGGGAGAATAGGTGTAAGGGGTTAAGAGCCCCCTACCCGTGTATTTATAACTTTCAATAGTGGGTTGGATACCCAATTGGCCCAATGGGCCTATTCATAACAGTAACATTATTGTATTAGCAAAAATCAAAGAAACAACCCAATGTGTTTGGTCCCAAAATCCGATGCAATATGCCTTGGATATGTTTTCCTTGACATACACAGGAGGTGTAATAGATGATATTCAACATGCCTCCATCAAGAATTGAGGCATATCCATATATATACTATTATTATTAGAGAATTTGGTTTCGGCTTCGGCTTCGGTTTGGGCTGTGTAAAAAATTTTGGTTTCGGATAGTTTTGCTTGTAACGGAGTTTTCATCGTTTTATTTTGTTTCGCCTGTTTCATCCATTTCGAGCGTTTCATTGTGGGTTTCGGCTTTAGTTTTAGTGAGTTTGTTATATATGTATATACACATAGTTATGTACTAGACATATGGTTATACTATGTATGCACATAGTTATGTACTAGATATATAGTCATCCAATAATTTTTTAGCTGAAACTTTTCTAAGACCCCGGTCATTATTTCACAAATTTATTAAAATATAAAATAATAAAAGTACACAACATAAAGGGAGCATAACCATCATATTATGATTTCACTGCTCCTGTTACAGTACCACAGAATTTAATACAAGGGCAACAATTATTAAGTAATTTTAGTTAACAATAGTTAACAATAGTAGTTAATATTTAATATTTAATAGTTTATAGCTAATACTTAATAGTTAATTACATACTGATACGGCCCCCCGAATGGGCCGAAGAGAAATGGACCAACCTCACGACCAAGAAGCAGAACTGGGCCCAAGCCCAAAAGGCCCCATAAGCGGGCCCGGGGCATCTCGGCCCGGCACCGCCACCTAGTGCACTGTTGGCCTCCCGCCCTTAGAGTAACCCGCTCCCCAGATCATGCCCGCCTTGATCACCATGAAGGGACCATCATAGCGGGCGGGCACGAAGGGCGAGATGATGGGACGCCATAAAGGCGTTGACATGCAAACTCCTATAGGAGGCCAGAAAGGCGAAGCACCAAAGGATCGAATCCTAAATACTCTGATCTCAAGTATTCCACCTCTCCAAGAACTTGCTTTCACTTCACACATTTCTCCTCCACAGCTCGGCATGAGGACTCGCATATTGGTCTCCCTGTGAAGCATACTCGATCCCACCGAGCTTCCTTCAGACAAGTGCTGACTTAGGCATCGGAGGGGACTTGGTTGGAACCAAGGTCCGACCCCCCTGACGAGCTTTCTCGTCTTTGCAGATCAAAGGAAACACCAACCAACCGAAGCCACCCTTCGAAATTCCATCGTTCAGTCCAAATGCTCTCGAGTCTGAGCCCGTTCAACTGATCGTCACATGATATCGTCACTCTACTGAAGCTTCCCTTCGGCACATCGACGCATGGATCCACACGTTCTAGCCACAGCGAATGCTTGGACAACCGACCCCGAGGCCACACACGCCCCACGTGACCGCGAAGTCCCCCAGACCATCAACCTATCAATCAGTGGTGAGAAAACACCCTGAAATATTTGGTGCCGTCTGTGGGAAGACGAGTCTAAATCCATGTCAAACCACCACACCAAAAATGGCCCGCTGGCGTGCCAATGGACAAAGTAGTACAGCGGCAGCAGCACCCTCACCAGAATCTACCAAAGTCCACCTTTTCAAGGCCACCAGATGCCTGTCCCGAACCAAGGAGCCGAGCATCCTGCGAGCAATGGCAATGGACATAGACCAAGAGAAGACCAGAGATGGCCCTCAGCCCATCTGCTTTTCCAAGGAGAACCTAGAGGGTGTCGAGCTGCCACATGACAATACGTTGGTCGTCTCGGCGGTCATTGACATATCCCTGGTCTGACGACTTCTCGTTAATAGAGGAAGCTCGTGTGACATCCTGTTCAGGTCAACATTAGAGAAGATGGAAATGCAGGCGGGCAACCTGGAGCCTTGCTCGGGTCTCGTAGTCGGCTTCACGAGACATTCTGCTCTGATCATTGGAATGATCCGCCTCATAGTGACGCTTGGGGAACTCCCCACTCATCACTCTAACGATAGAGTTCATGGCCTTGAAAGTCGGATCAGCTTATAACGGGATAATCGACCGGCCGCTCCTCAACGCAGCCAGGGATGTAGTCTCAACCCTCCATCAAATGGTCAAGTTCAAGACCCTGCAAGGAGTCGAGAGGATGAAGGGTGACCCGGCGAGATCGAGAACCTACTACCAGTTGTCCAGCCATGAGCGTGACATGGAACGGTACAACCTGATGGATCTTCTCGACCAGAAATGGGGGCTCAAATGACTTAAGACCCATTCTAGTTGAAAAACCAGAGCTCATTCCTGTCACCAGCATGGAAGGCAGGTTCATGTCATCGGATCGGAGCTCAACCCCACCATAAGGGATGAACTGATCAGATGCCAGAAAGCCAACCTGGACGTCTTTGCTTAGTCACCCGAAGACATGCCTGGAGTGAACCCCTGGGTAATCACCCACCAACTACACGCCAACCCTAACTTCAAGCCGATCAGGCAAAATAAGATGAACTTGGGCGACGAAAAGATGAGGGCCATATCTGAGGAAGTTGAGCGCCTACTCGAGGCCGGATTCCTCAGAGAAGTCTGGTACCCCAATTGGCTAGCCAACGTAGTAATGGTGAAAAAGTCAAGTGGCAAGTGGTGAATGTGCGTAGACTTTACTGACCTTAACAAGGCGTGCCCCAAGGATAGACATGTTGCCCTGCATCGACCACCTCGTAGATAATGCATCGGGCTACGAGATGCTCAGCTTCATGGACGCTTACTTCGGATATAACCAGGTTCAAATGGACCCAGAAGACGAGGAAAAAATGTTGTTCATCACCGATCGTGGGACATTCTGCTATACGAAGATGCCCTTCGGTCTGAAGAACGCAGTGGTGACCTATCAAAGAATGGTCGACAGAGTCTTCGGCTTCCAGGTTGGGAGGAACGTGGAGGTTTACGTAGACGACATGTTGGTCAAGTCCAAGAGCCTAGCTAACCACGTCACCGACCTCCGGGAAACCATTGAACAATTACAGAAGCATAACATCAGGCTCAACCCCATGAAGTGCATATTCCGGGTGAAGTCTGGAAAATTCTTGGGCTTCATGATCACCAATCGTGGCATCGAGGCTAACCTAGACAAGATTGAGTCTCTGGTCAACATGAGATAGCTGACCACTATCAAGGAGTTGCAGAGGCTGAACGGCCAAATCGCGGACCTGGGGCGCTTCCTGTCCAAATCGGCAGAAAGATCGGTCCCGTTCTTCTGGGTCCTAAGAAGGGCCCTCGTCGAGCAGGATGGGAAAAGAAAAGCCATAGAGTGGGACGTGAGCTGTGCCCCAGCGTTCGCCGAACTGAAGGAATACCTCCGCAGCCCCACGCTCCACTCCAAGCCTAAGGAAGGGGAACCTCTGAGCCTGTAACTAGCTAGCACTGGGGAAGCAGTGAGCTCAGTGCTGATCAAGGAAGACGTAGGGGTATAGAGGCCAGAGTGTTAAGGGATGTATCCCTTCAGTTCATTTGTATTTTATGCAAATGGATATAAGATGTGAGAATTTTGCATATGATGTAAAGGAAATTAAATGTGTTGTAAAATATTTACGTGTATATTTAATATAATAAACGCAAGAAAAAGGTTACTTGGATGACAAGATCATCTCGGTCTAAACACAGGTTCAAACAGCGTCAAAAACGGACACCAAACGCACAAAATAGAGCTAAAACAGTGGAAAAGGGCAAATTTGGCATTGCGGGTCGGGCACCCGACCCGCCTGGAGGCCACAGTAGGGTTTTTTTTAACCCAATTTTGTGCGACGGCTACAGTTTTTGCGAAAAACTAGTTTTGGGCTATGTTTGGACATTCGTTTGAGTGGTCAAACGAACTCGAAATGACGTTTTGTTTCTTCCTACGAGTTCACCGTTCAACCCTCTTCAATTTGATAGGTTGTATCACTTGCAAAGCTCAACGGTGAGGGAGGAAAAAATCGCTAAAGTTTGGCCTTTGTGAAAGGTAAACTTTAATTAATTTTTTCTCCAAAACTTTTAGTCCCACATCGGATATGGAGTGAATGGAATGGGTCAGCCGCCTATCTAAATAAGGGTCTACCCCTTACTTGAAACTCGTCCCAAGCTCCAGATCTGAGTAGCTCCATTAAACGTGAGCAAGCCCGGGTCTGAGCTTAAATTAAATATTCTCTTTCTCCCTAAATTTCTTCCTTGCTAATGTTCAAGCTCTAGCAAAGGTATGATGGAGCTCGGATCAGATCCGAAGTCTTGACGAAGGATCCACTCAAGGTGAATCTTCTTTGGCGCATGGTTGGCTCGACAACAAGGGTGTTGCTTGCCTCAGGACGCGGTACGGTTCAGGAAGCGGTTCAGCTCGGGACGAGGTGCGGCCCAGGACACGGTTCGGCTTGAGAGAAGCGGTGCGGTGGCCAAAGAAATGTTGCTGAAAATAATGCTTCGTATTCTGCAGAAATGAAGTGAAAGGTATGTAGTTTAAATTAAACATGCTTTTATAAATTGCAAATGTTAGATGGATCTATCCTTAGGGGTTGGTCGGACCCAACCCCAAGATAGTAGAGATCTTGGCTAGGGTTTGTTTCCTTTAGGGCTTGATTTAGAAATGTTTTAAATCTGTTTTTTCACTGCTTATTCGATCTCGTCGTCCGTCTGACTTAGGGTGGACGTCGATATTAATGCCCTAAGGACCCAGAAAATCCTACAGTGGTATCAGAGCCATATCTACATGATCTATGATTTGCATTTATAAAAGTACTAGACATAACCTGTGCACATAGTGCACGACAAAAAACCCACCATGAATAGGATGCGGTGCACGCGCAACCGAAAAGGAGTGAGAAGTGTGGGTTTGTGTGTCGGTATCTTCGGAGGGTAAAGAGATATAAATCATAATGGCAAATATGTAAATAAGAGGGGTTTCAAGTGGGGAAAATTGCTAATGCCAACCTTGTAAATAGATGGAACCAAGGGGTAAATTTGGGGCAATGGCAACCCTGTAAATAGAGGGGGACAAGGGTGTTTTTGGTTGTAATTCATGGCAACTTTGTAATTCATCTGAAGAGTGGGGTGCTTATATTTGGGTGCACAACAAAAACCCCAATCTACACCCAAGCCCCCACTCATCTCCAAGTGGGCCCCACCTTGATGATGTGGCCAAACAATGGCCACATCTCTACCCACCATTTTGTCCTAGTAGGACAATGGCAAACATGTAAATCCCTATTTTATAAGATAGATATGATACAACATGTTTTCTCCATTAAATTGAGGTTTTATTTAAACTATTAAATAGTCGTTCACATGCACTGTTTTATTTTCGAAAATTGTTTTGAAATTAGATTTAATTTTAAAATTAAATCTTTAAAATTATATGATAATTTTTTATGTAACTTAAACTTATGCTATAAATTTTAAGTTGTATGTTTAGCAAGAAATTTTATGAGATAAATTTTAATTGCTTTGTTATTATACTAAATTGTTTAGTTAATAATTTTTAATGGTTATATTAGTTATTTTGATTATGTGATAATTCAAGAAAAACTATTAGGATAGCCATTAAAAACCTTTCAGAAAATTATGAGATCATTTTTGGACATGCTATGATTTAAAAATTGTTGCAAAATATCAAATCCATGTTTAGGGTAGCCCTCTCCAAATTATTATTTTAATTGTTCTAATAATAATTTCGAACAAAAGGCCTTGATTTAAATTGTTGCAACTTGAATTTTAAATGCCTAATACATTATTAGGATAGCACTTTAAAAATCCTTATAGTTGATAAGGACATTAATAAAAGCTATTAACCAATCCTAATAATTTCGAATTTTAGGATTCAACTAGTTGATAGGATTAACTAGTTTTAATGAAGCCAATTCTAATCGATGGGACACATATAAATAATAAGTTTCCTTCAATGGACCATGATCCAATCTAGTGTTTTTTGACTAGTGTTGTGGATCACATTAGCTCGACTGGGGATAGTGATCCTGGCTTAGCCAAATCCCTGGCCGTGTTCCGCTGGACCGCAAGGATGCAAATTATGACTATGTGACATCGTCGATTATATCTAGTCAATTACGTTAAAAATCTTCTTCAAGATTAGTTGTAACCCTCCTTATTTTAGAGTTTAGCAACTATATGTTCTATGTTATAGTTGTTGAGCACACTCAAGCTATGTCATAGGTACTTTATGGAAACCAACTTCTTATTACATGAGATGTAGTCTAGACTTAACCCAAATCGTCGCGTCATGTCCATACATCGAGCGCCGACGTAAGTTAGGCTAGACACGAAAACAATGGTCCGACTAGACTAGTCATTCTGATTTGGATGAGCACACTCATGATCATAATTGGCTAGGGGTAAAACCCAATAAGGGAATCATATATGATACGATTGATGAAGAGTCATATACCAATCGCAGAGTCAGGAAATTTTTTGAGCACACTCAAGGTTGTAAGGCGCATGATGGTTGGATCTCTTTTCCATTAAATTTAATTCAATTAAATCATTCATTATTATGGCTAAAAATGATGGCAAAAATAGTGGGAGGATATAGTTAGATAAAATCCATTATATCTATATTTAAAATTGAACATATGCTAAACTAGGGTAGTTGTATGTTTACCGATAGAATCCAAAACATAATATCCTAAGCGAATAAGTTAACTGATCAAAATTGTTGGTTAAATTAATATCAATTATAATTCTAATTGACAGACTAAACTATGTTCTCATTGACATTAAAATAGCCTTCTTAGCACAAGCTTCAGGACAATGATTTCCTTGAGCTCTGGGTCCAACAAAACAAATGCATGCTACATGCATGTCACTTGCCTCTATGAGTGGCAACTTGAACATACTAATGTTCATAGCAAGTTTCTCCATACGATTTGTTGAGTCAACTCAAGGTTGTATGGAAAACGGTTTCAATCCGCAAAGTTCAAAACTTCGATCAAATTGTTTGAATCGAAGATGAGTGCATGAGCGGTGCAAGACTATGTATCACAACCGGTTCATGAGACGAGCAACTTGTTGAGCACACTCAAGGTTACAAAGCTCAAGCGTTTGGATACATGAGATGTTTACTGATCGGCCCCCGGATACACACACTGGGGGCACAATTGTAGTTTTATCACAAGCGCACGGTGTAGTGGCGAGCAGGTATCGAACACGAGGAGGTGGTGTTGGCTCCAATTTATCCTAGGTTGGTTTGACTACGAAGTTTTTATTGGTGGAGATGGGTATAATGTGAAGTAATGACATTGGTGATGGACGCGGTGTCGGTGATAAAGATGTTGGCCAAATATCGATTCAAATACAATATAATAGATGTGTCTAGGGCTAGGAAATCCCTACTACGGATCAGCATACATCTCTGTGAATCGTGAATCTCAATATTACTAGACTTGTGTTGAGGTGAACTAGTCGTAACTAAATACAGAACCAAGCTCATGCTCTCTCACTATTGCCAGTCTATAGCAACCTAGATTAGGGCCCACTCTCATGCAAACCCTAACCTAAGCTACTAGCATGAAGATTGACATCATCATCTAATCGCACCTCAAGCCCACTCTCGTGCAAACTCGAGTTACGATCTAGGTTGTGATAGTTCGTATTCGTCCAATCTCTTGCAAACGAATATGGTTATAGATTTATAATAAAAATGCTGGCTTTGGTCTAATCTCTTACAAACCAAGTCTAGTGGATTTCGATTATAAACCTAATTCGAATATCTAGGCCTTCCCATCGATCAGAATACAATCTCTTGCAAACCCCAAGTCGATGGAAATTCCTAGCTATCCGTGATAAATCAATCACAACCTAACCCCTTTAGTAATTCTAGCAACATATGAACCCATTCATCACAAATCTGATATTAAACCCATAGGGTTCATCCCCTTCCCTAGAACAACGATCAACCAAGCATAACAATAACGATATAGTGACCAATAAAAAACAGGGCTTGCATGTAAAAAGATATCAAATCAAAGATTCAAATAATAAGAATAAAGATACTTAGCTTTGATGAAGAACGTCAATCATAATACAAGCTTTTAGATCCAAGAGGGGGCCTATGGCATCATGGCCTAACCTCTAAAAAAGTCTCTTAGAAAATAATATGGAACGCGCTCTCTAATGACGGCTACAAAACTCTTATATATCCCACAAAAACCCTAGCAAATAACCCTAGAAAACCTCTGAAATTTGTGCCCAAAGTCAGCTCTGGCCGCAACTTAAGTTCTGGGCCCGCGCTCACTCGGGCCGAGTGGAAATATGACTCGGCCGAGTAGAAATTCCAGCACTGCAGCATCAACCTGTAGATATTCTCCAGATTTCATCCGACCTCCGATTGGCACGTTCTTGGTGGTGTTAGAACCGTCATAAAGTCTAATATCCATAAACAATATGAGAAAAATACTTTACCCACTGAAATGATAGCAGATTTCAAAAGAGTGAGAGGCTATCTGAAAATCTGGGCGCTCATGTCATTCGGCCGAGTGGAAGTATAACTCGGCTGAGTGAGAAGTGTAACTCGGCCGAGTGAGAAGTGTAACTCAACCGAGTAGGATCTTTTGATGTTCTTCCAAAATTCCAGAGAGTCTGCTTCGATGTTGGGGTTTGGGCACTCTGGCGCTCTGTGTCACTCGGCTGAGTGGGATTCATCACTCGGTCGAGTGGGTCTTCCGCTGCAGAGAGTCTAGTTCGATTTCCTTCAGAAGTTAACCACACTCGGACGAGTGGAGTTCCCTACTCGACCAAGTTGAATTCACCACTAGGCCGAGTGCATTGTAGCACTCAGGACAGGTAGATGTTCTTCGCATCGGTCGTACTCGGCGGAGTACTCTGCTTCACTCAGGCGAGTGATTAGCGTGACTCGGCTGAGTGGCCTGTTTCTGGAATCCTTCCTTCTCCTCCTCGCCTCCTCAACTATTCTATCGATCTTCTTCTTCTCCCGCTCATCGTCCAGCGCCGTTAGCTTCTCGATAAGGCCATGAGCGATGCTCCGGTACACGTACAAGTCCCTTAAGCTTATTTTTTCTTCCGATCGCTCCATATTTCCTGAAATCCGACAAAAACAAGAAATAGTGAAAATTAATGCAATATCATCGAATAATAATGAAAATCGCAATATGAGCAAATCGAAATGGCGTGCAAACATGCAGAAAAAAGGTGTAAAATACAGACCGATCAAAATCCCGCAAGCTTACCTCGTACTCGTCCTCGAGGAAGATAAGTAGAGAGACGAACTCGGGAAATGAAAACAAAGGAAATGAAATGAGAGAAAAAGAATACGAAGTGGAAGGGGTCGCTAGATTATTCTCTCAGATCTCAAGACATAAGCTACACATCACGATAACTCGAAAAGTACGAATCACATGCTATAAAGATTTCATATCTTACTTAAACATGGTACTTGCAAGCTTTTAAGAAAAACAAAAGGGACTCTCTAAATTCATTCAATCAATTCATATCCACATCAAGCATTTCATAGAATTTAATATATAAGTGTTGGCGATGCACTTTTCAATCAAGAGTTATGACAGAAGCATATCAGAATCACACCAAGCATGCAATGGAGAATGGAATAAATCATGGCATTCACATATTTATATCGATTCATAAGAAAGCTCCATAACTAAAGTATTTTGATAAGTTTTAGCATTATCAAACTTTCTCATTTGTGCACCTCCCCACTCTAATGTCGCACTCACTTATATGGTCAAGTGAATTCATCCCCCAAGCTTAGCTTGAGGCATCGCATCTAAAGGAATATGATAGAGGGAAATGGGATTTTTGCCTTAGTTTTCCCAAGTATTTTGTACCTCCAATAATGAGATAGAGAAATATTTTTTTTTCTTTTTGAACTTTTTGTTTCTCATTTTTCTTTTTGGACTTTTGTAGGAGCTATTTGATTTGTATTTTTAGTTTTTGGCTCCTTTTTGGCTTTTTGGACTTTTTTGGAGCTAACTTTTCCTTTTGTAGGGATTTTTGGGAAATATATGCGATATAAGTAGCTTTAGGAGGTGAACTCAAGTGACATGTAGAGAATAAAAAGATATATGTGGAGAAGGAAATGGTGTAACGCTCAGTTCACTCTAAGATGTGCACAAATGGTTCAATAAGATAATACTTCAACTAAAACTCATACGTAAGCATGGATACTCTTAATCATTTCAATAAATAGTGAAGTCAAGCAGTAAAGAGTACAATCATATCAGGCAAGCAACAGAAGGTGAATATGACAATAAGGCAGATGCTTCTGATATACAATTGATGCGTGAATCTTGGTGCACTTCCAACAAAAACATACTAAATACTAATCCATACATTCATCTTCAATTAATATCATGCATTCATATAGAGGAATCATCAAAAGAATATATTAGCAAGCACATGGATAGCAGGACTACGGAATACTCTAAGTAGCATGGCAAGGAATAATAAGCATCGTGATGGTTGCTAAAGCATTAAGAGATGTCATCATAAGGAACAGATCTAGCAAAAGAAAAGAAAAAAGAAAAGAAAAACAAGCATACAATGTGATCCATGAACACACATAAAAGGAAAATAAGATGGGAAAATCAAAAAGGTGATGCAAAAATTTTGAAAAATTTTGAAAAATTTTGAAAACCCTAAAAATAGAGTAAAAAACAACTAATGCATCTAAATGGCATGGAAATGCACTCCCCCAAGCTTAAACTTCACATTGTCCTCAATGTGATCATAAAATGTATTTATGAGGAACAATGATAAATATGAGGTGGTGAATGAAAAATGATGAAATGAATGACATGAAATTCTAATGCAACTACATGCAAATACAATGATGAATGAGAGCACCTTCCCACAAGCTTATATCAAACAATACTATTCAAATGACTTGATCAAAAATGTCATGGCTTTGCTAAGCGAACTCAAGTCAAATGAATTAAGAAAGTGAAATATTCACTTGAAATAAATGCTCGATGGTGGTGAGCAAAAGGATGTGGCGTATCAAAATATGAAGAGGGCAATTAATATATATAATGGGTTTGGGGTATAAAAGATTTTTGTTGCCGTCATATGAGGTGATATTTATTCAATCAAATATATACGGTCTTCTTGCTGTTGAGAGGATTCGTGTTTATTTAAAGCATAAAATACTACACTACTGGATTGATATAACCTATAGCAAAAGGTGGATCCACAATCTTTGTCGGTGCAGGCAACTGCTCCAATTGCTCCTTCGGTGGCTCTGCCAGACGCGTGTATCCACGGACTCCATCAGACTCCAGTAATGCGACTCCCAGCACCTCTCCAAGGACTCCACATGTACCCTGTAAGAGATAAGCCGCATCAATCTGATGCGGATAATTCTTCCCCGAAATAAATGTATTCCAAATAGGCTCATCAACATAAGTATTTAAAATTAAAGACGGTTGACAACACTTCCCTGTAAATAAATCTCTACTCTCGTGCACCACGTCGATTAACTCCTCGTTGTTTACCTCAGGTTGTTCAGGTAGCTTTGGCATATAAGCGTGTGTCTCATCAGGCAACTCATTATTATCATCATATTTATCCCATCGCACCTTCTGATCATATTCAATAGCATCCATGGGTGCTAACTCCTCGTCTCCTCCTCGTATACGTCCCATTGGGCCTCTTGATCATATGTATGTGTATCCTGCAAAAGATGCAATGAATCGTCAAAATCTGAATCATAGTAAACATCATACACTGGAGGGGAATCAAATGTAAAGGGCGAGGGAGTAAAGAGATCTCCATGTAGGGGAGCCATAAGCTCTGTGGGATAGTCCTCGGTGTCAGTGGAAGGGTGGTCCTCTGAGGGATGCTCAGCCTCTGTAGAAGGTGGGGATGGTGGTGGTAGCTCGAAAGGAGGGGGCACAATTTGGGCTCTATCTGTGTGTAGATGTCATCGTCCCAAGTCACGAACTCCTCGATGGTCTGCTTCGCTACTGTAGGCATGACCTCCTCAATAATATTCTCTGGTGGTATAGGCTGCTCTGACTCATGTGGGTGTCAAAGGGAGGTGACGACGGCGCAAGGTGGCTCTATAGGCTCATGTATCTCGACCATGGTGTAAAAATGGGTCTTGTGCCCATCAACTAGAGTGTAGACTCCATCATCAGTTGTGCCTGTATGAGAGATACAATGAGTAATAAAGTTTTGAAATTCGATCTCAAAAGGATCACCTGTCGTTATTGTTAATGGACCGGTTTCTCGAACTACGTCGACAATGTTTCTCAATATGTCCATATATGTGTCCTCCTTCGACAGCTCAGATGTCTCTATTTGTGGAGTATTAATGGTGTAAATGTGGATACAATCACCTTCAAGTGAAACATGCACTCCGACTACGATAGTACCTACATCAGAGACATTAGCCATAACAAATCGATATACTCGGTCGAATGGTTTGGCTACCATAACGGTTAGCGAACCGGTAGATCGAGCATCATTTATCATTTGCTCCAAGGTTGCTGCCAACTACAGATCACTGAACTTTTCCACTTGCATCCTCTTTATAAACTCACGTGAGGGTCCCTTTAGCCTTCTAGCAAAGATATTAAATAGCATGGAACTGTCCCACTCACGGTCTGACTCCGTTTGGAACATTCCTAACATTTTTTTGAACTTGCACAATGCTTCTCTAAAGGACTCACCATCGGCCTGATAAAATGTAGCGAGATATATATAGGATTGTATAGAACCTGATCGCATATTCTTTGGAAGCATCATCGCTACAACAACTGTACCTGATCAAACAAAGTAAACAACCTGGAAAAGACGTCAGTGGTACAAAGAGAGATAAAGATAATAATAATAGCAGGTGGTGGGAAAAATTTCTCTCTCTGTTTTTTTGTTGTTTTTGTTGTTTTTGTTTTTGTTTTGTTTTTGTTTTTTTAACGTAATCTAATCAACCTAATTGTAGCAAATTGGCTCCAACAGGAAACACCTCCCCGACAACGGCGCCAAAAACTTGATTGGCCCCCGGATACACACATCGGGGGGGCACAATTGTAGTTTTTAGTGGCGAGCGGGTATCGAACACGAGGAGGTGGTGTTGGCTCCAATCTATCCTAAGTTGGTTTGACTACGAAGGTTTTATTGGTGGAGATGGGTATGATGTGAAGTAATGACAATGGTGATGGATGTCGGTGTCGGTGATAAAGTTGTTGGTCAAATATAGATTCAAATACAATATAATAAAAGTGTCTAGGGCTAGGAAATCCCCACTACGGATCATCATACATCTCTGTGAATTGTGAATCTCAATATTACTAGACTTGTGTTAAGGTGAACTAGTCATAACTGAATATCAAACCAAGCTCACGCTCGCGTGCTATTGCCAGTCTATAGTAACCTAGATTAGGGCCCACTCTCGTGCAAATCTTAACCTAAGCCACTAGCAAGAAGCTCGACATCATCGTCCAATCGCACCTCGAGCCCACTCTCGTGCAAACTCGAGTTACGATCTAGGTTGTGATAGTTCTTATTCGTCCAATCTCTTGCAAACAAATATGGGTATAGATTTATAATAAAAATGCTAACTTTGGTCCAATCTCTTGCAAACCAAGTCTAGTGGATTTCGATTATAAACCTAATTCGAATATCTAGGCCTTCCCATCGATCGGAATCCAATCTATTGCAAACCCCAAATCGATGAAAATTCCTAGCTATCCATGATAAATCAATCACAACCTAACCCCTTTTAGCAATTCTAGCAACATATGAACCCATTCATCACAAATCTGAAATTAGATCTATAGGTTACATCCCCTTCCCTAGAGCAACGATCAACCAAGCATATCAATAACGATATAGGAATCAATAAAAAACATTGCTTGCATGTAAAAAGATATCAAACCAAAGATTAAAATAATAAGAACAAAGATACTTAGCTTTGATGAAGAACTTCAATCCCAATACAAACTTTTAGATCCAAGAGGGGGCCTAGGGCATGGCCTAACCTCTAAAAAGTCTCTTAGAAAATAATATGGAACTCACTCTCTAATGACGGCTACAAACCTCTTATATAGCCCCCAAAACCCTAGCAAATAACCCTAGAAAACCTCTAAAATTCATGCCCAAAGTCAGCTCTGGCCGCAACTTAAGTTCTAGGTCTGCGCTCACTCGGGCCAAGTGGAAATATGACTCGGCCAAGTAGAAATTCCAGTACTGCAGCATCAACCTGTAGAAAATCTCCAGATTTCATCTGACCTTTGATTGGCGTGTTCTTAGCGGAGTTGAAACCGTCATGAAGTCTACTATCCATACAAAATATGAGAAAAATACTTTGCCTACTGGAATGATAGCAAATTTCAAAAGAGTGAGAGGATATCTGAAAATCTGGGGGCTCATTTCATTCGGCCGAGTGGAAGTATGACTCGGCCGAGTAAGAAGTGTAACTCGGTCGAGTAGGATCTTCTGATGATCTCCCAAAATTCCAGAGAGTCTGCTTCGAAGTTGGGATTTGGGCACTCTGGCGCTCTGTGTCACTCGGCCGAGTGGGATTCATCACTCGGCCGAGTGGGTCTTCTGTTGTGCTCCCCAGAATTCTAGTGAGTCTGGTTCGATTTCCTTCAGAAGTGGACCTCACTCGGGCGAGTGGAGTTCTCTACTCGGCCGAGTGGAATTCACCACTCGCCCGAGTGCATTGTGGCACTCAGGTCGGGTAGATGTTCTTTGCATCAGTCGTATTCGGCCGAGTACGCTGCTTCACTCGGGCGAGTGACTAGTGTGCTCGGCCTAGTGGCCTGTTTTTGGAATCCTTCCTTCTCATCCTCGCCTCCTCGACTATTCTATCGATCTTCTTCTTCTCCCGCTCATCGTCCAGCGTCGTTAGCTCCTCGATAAGGCCATGAGCGATGCTCCGGTATGCATACAAATCCCTTAAGCTCATTTTTGCTTCTGATCGCTCCATATTTCCTGAAATATGACAAAAATAAGAAATAGTGAAAAGTAACGCAATATCATCGAATAATAATGAAAATCGTAATATGAGCAATCGAAATGGCGTGCATACATGCAGAAAAAGTTGTAAAATATGGACCGATCATTTGCACACCTATTATTTGTGTTGAGACGTGTAATATCTAAATGAGATTTAGAAAAGGAAGAAGGCATTAAGGAAAGTCAATTGAGAAAGAAAGTTTTATCTATCATTAGTAAAGGCAAAACTAGGATGGACAGAAAATGTGACATATTTGATGTCAGGACTTCAGAATAATAGTTATACAAAATTAGATTATTATATGTATTGGAAAAAGGAACAATTGTTGTTTCTTGGACCATAGAAGACGTCTAACATTTTTTGGTGAATGGCATCGCCTTGCTTCTGAAGCAATGAGTAATTTGTATAACAATAATGTATTAAATGTTAATACATGAATACGCAAGATAGTAGCAAAACTTATATGGCTAAATAGACTAGGACATACAGAAGAGACTAAGCTTCACAAGACATATAAAGAGTGGTCTGACCTCTCGTATTAAGAGTCAATAGACACTTGTGAATCTTGTCTCAAAGATATGATGGCAGAAATTCCATCTGTAAGACAGTGGGAGAATGATTTGGTGAACTCGTAGTCTCGTACATACTGATGTACCAGGACCCAAGTCTAAGTTAACCAGGATAACTTGTTCTTAGTTTATTACGACATGTGTTCTTGCTGAAACACACGTCTGATAAATTAGATAACAAAATGACAGAAGTATTTGAACTGCTTTGATCAGATCGAAGAGTCGAATACTTAGCTGTAAAATTCTTGCGTAATTAAAAGAAAATGTTATTTTCTCTCAGGTCGAGTCTCTTAATACATCGATGTGTTGGAGAGCATGAATCGCACTTTGTTAGACATTGTGTGATGCATGCCAAGCGACTCTGAGTTACAATTCTCCCTCTGGGTTAATTCTCCGATAGTACTGCCTGGGTTCTTGATAAAGTTTTACAAGGACCTTATCAATATGATATTCATTAAATCAATCGTTAGAAAGTCACTGGATTACTCGAGCCTGGTGAGATGAATAAGTCGAGTAAAACATCATAGTTGATGATGACTTAGTCAACTTCCAGGATGCCATTCGGAGTACGACTCTAATTAATAACTTGATGCAATCTGAAAGGGTCCTTACACGTGAATAAAGTATGGACTTTAGTTTACGTGCCCAAAGAAAGTGTTTCATTTGGCTGCAAGTGAATCTTCGAGTCTAGAAGATT
Source organism: Scilla litardierei (assembly GCA_030789695.1). Taxonomy (NCBI): domain Eukaryota; kingdom Viridiplantae; phylum Streptophyta; class Magnoliopsida; order Asparagales; family Asparagaceae; genus Scilla; species Scilla litardierei. Next base: position 19,003 of record JAULAV010003478.1, read on the forward strand.
GGTGTAAAAAGAAATTAGTGAAGTACAACGTATGTTGGTTTAGAATGGTTATCATCCTAACTCCTATAAACGGATTATGATGAAACTTTCTCGTCAACAGCTGTGTACAGATCTATTAGGATCAGACTCGATGTAAATACTCATGATGACCATGAAAACTGGAATATATATGTTCTCTAAATATGATTTAGAAGAATAAACATATAGAGTTTTCAAGGTCAGTGGGAGAAAATAAAAGGCATGCGATGCAATCAAGGAGACGGAACATATGTTTTGACAAAGGGGTCAAAGAGTTTGACACTTTATCAGAAATGATTATGAACCGTCTAAATGGCCAGTAAACTAATTTGGATTATTCTCGTAAGGTATGATGAGCTCGATGAGATCTAGGCAAGACATTAATTATGGATTCTTAGAGACCAAGAAAATTATTTGGATGAGATTCAAATGTGTGGTCTAACATGAACATAGAACTCCTTAAGTCTATAACTAAAGACAGGTTTAGCATATTCACTCACGAAGGCTCTGCCACATAGGTCTAGAGAGACGTATGTGTAAATGTGGTATCAGATACCGGGATAAATGGGCCTGAGTGCAAGTGAAAGATGTTGGGAGATATGTATGCCCTCGAACTCGAGGCAATTTATCTCTATGTAAGTGTACAAACATCTTGTTTAAAATTACAGTAAGCTGAATGGTAAGTATTTATCTAAGTTAATAAAAATGTAGTCGACATTAGAACTTAGGTTAAGTCCTAAGACTTAATGCGATGTTAAACAAGTATCGAAATGAGGATCTAGATCACGGAGAATTGTTTAACCGTTAGTAGCATAAGTCTGAAACTGTTCGTGGTCATAGATGTTTCGAGAAAAGGATATTGATACATCGGATAGACCATTGTGTCTTAGTCTTCACCATGTAATGGTGACGATGATCTCATGATCGTTTGACTTGACGAAGTTGAAGACGAGACACAGGTGCTCATTGGAGAATGAGTTCATTGAACGACCCAACAAGAGTTATCATAAGGTTATAATGACCAATCTATCGCTGATAACTCTTAGTGATGATAGGCTAGTTGGTCTTTTGACTTGAGGTCATTGTACGAACATGTGCGTGAACGGTGTCACTTAGATCACTGGTCTAGCCTCGGGAAAGCCCCGTTGAAAGGTTTTTAGTTAGGTGACACTTGAAGCGTGCGAGGAGAGTAATGACCAAGATAGGATTCATCTCTCTCGATCAAGGGGAGTTAGTGTCGCTGTGTTAGTTTGATCTTTATTGAAAATGCTGGCTAGAGTATGTTGGAAGAAGTCCAACATTATTTGACTAAAGATCGATGGAGACTAACAAAGTTCAAGCTAGTAGTGTTGACAGTTGACCATATCTAGGCTTGATTAAGCCACATAGTTTTGACGAAAAGACTATAACTGCGGCATTCATCACGGACACAGTCAAGGTGGTCCAGACAATACTTATGTCAATGAATTAACCACATAAGTATGATACCAAAATAGGGATGACACCTACTGCTCGTGGTCATAGTCGTCTGGGGTTTCGAGCCCCACTTATAGTAGGGTCAGGCTGTAGGGTCTCACACAGAGTGAGACCTTCGTCAAGTAATATGTAGAAATTAGGGAGAAAATGCATTTGATGCAAGAGACAGAAAACTGCAAAGAGTTTGCAGTTAGCTTTTAGACTCAGGATAAATGATCCTGAGTGCAAGTGGGAGATGTTGAGGGATGTATGCCCTCAGTTCATTTGTATTCGATGCAAATGGATATTAATATAAGTGTGGAAATTTTGCATAAGATGCAAAGGGAATTAAATGTGTCGTAAAATTTTTACGTGCATATTTAGTATAATAAATGCTAGGAAAAGTTACCTGGATGACGAGTTCATCCCAGTCTAAACGCAGGTTCAAACCGCGTCAAAAACGGACACCAAATGCACAAAACAAAGCCAAAACAGTGAAAAAAGGCAAATTAGGCATTACGGGTTGGGCAACCGACCTGCCTGGAGACCACAGTATGGTTTTTTTAACCCAGTTTTATGCGACGGTTGCAGTTTTTGTGAAAAACTAGTTTTGGTCTATGTTTGGACACTCGTTTGAGGCATCAAACGAACTCGGAATGACGTGTCATTTCTTCCTATGCATCACCATTCAACCCTCTTCGATTTGATAGGTTGTATCACTTACAAAGCTCAACGGTGAGGGAGGAAAAATTTGCTAAAGTTTGGCTTTTATGAAGGGCAAACTTTAATTAATTTTTTTCTCCAAAACTTTTAGTCCCAGATCGGATATGGAGTGAATGGGAGGGGTCAGCCGCCTATATAAATAGGAGTCTACCCCCCTACTTGAAACTCGTCCCAAGCTCCAGAGCTGAGTAGCTCCATTAAACGTGAGCAAGCCCAGATCTGAGCTTAAATTAATATTCTATATCTCCCTAAATTTCTTACTTGCTCTTGTTTGGGCTCTAGCAAAGCTACGATGGAGCTCGGATCGGATCTGAAGTCTTGACAGAGGATCTACTCAAGGTGAAATATTCTTTGGCACGTGATTGGCTCGGTGACAAGGATGTTGCTTGCCTCAGGACGAGGTGCAGCTCAAGACGAGGTGCGGCTCAGTACGTGGTTCGGCTCGGGACGCGGTTCGGCTTGGGAGAAGCGGTGTAGGGCCAAAGAAATGTTGCTGAAAACGACTCTTTGTATTGTGGAAAATGAAGTGAAAGGTATGTAGTTTAAATTAAACATGCATTTATAAATTGCAAATGTTAGATAGATATATCCTTAGCGGTTGGTCGGACCCAAACCCCGGGATAGTAGAGATCTTGGCTAGGGTTTGTTCCCTTTAGGGCTTGATTTAGAAATATTTTAAATCTATTTTTACGCTGCTTATTCAATCTCGTCGTCCATCCGACTTAGGGCGGACGTCGATTTTATTGCCCTAAGGACCTAGAAAATCCTACACAGTGTACTACACCAGTCGGGTCCTGCGAGACACGGAGGAGCGGTACAGACCCTTAGAGAAATTGGCCTACGCCCTTATCCTCTTGGCACGGCGACTCCAACCCTACTTCTAAGCCACACCATTATGGTCCTGACCGACTCCCAGCTCGAGCAAAACCTCAAGAGGTTTGACCGGATGGGAGTATGCTGAACTGGCTGGTCAAGCTGAGTGAATTCGATATCAGATACAAATCGAGGACGGCCATCAAAGGGCAAGCACTAGCAGACTTCATCGCCGAGTGTACCATTGGTGACACGACCCCCCCCTCCCTCCCCCCTCCGACGAGGTAAGCCCAGACATGGTAACGCCTCACCCCGTATCCCTCTTTTTGACTGACAACGCTCCTGATGATCTACCAGAGGACAAGGATGTGTGGGTCATCTATGTGAATGGATCTGCAACTAAGGCGAGCAGCAGAGCGGGCATCGTCATCCGATCCCCCGATGGGAACACCACAGAGTATGCCCTCTGGTTCGAATTTCCATTCACCAACAACACAGCAGAGTACGAGGCCACCATCAACGGCCTGAAACTAGCCTGGGCACTTGGGACAAACTCGGTGCACCTTATCGATGACTCCAGGCTCGTCATCAGCCAACTACAAGGAGACTATGTAGCCCGAGATGAAACCATGCAGTGCTACCTGACTTCGGCCAAGTCCAAACTACCCAAGTTCAAGCACGCTGAGTCCGTCCACATGCCGATGTCAAAAAATGCTCATGCAGATGCCCTCTCCAAGCTGGCCTCCTCTTCCCTTAAAGAGTTGGGTCACGCCATCTACGTCGATAACCTCCGAAGCCCCAGCATGGAGGGAGGGGAGCTAATGAACATCGACACAGGATGACATAATCTGCTTCAGCACAGTTTTGGTCCAGTGCCAGCGAGGTCCCCACAGACCAGGGGGAGCGTCGAATGCTGAAGCGGAAGGCTCTTCGATACGTACTCCACGAAGGTGTACTACATAGAAGGCGACAGACCAAAACCGACGTCTTACCTTACCTCAAGTGCCTTGGAGTGCATGAAGAGGATTATGTCATCCAAGAGGTTTACGAAGGACTTTGCGAGAACCATCATGGAGGCAAGACGGTCGCGATGAAGATCCTAAGGCAAGGGTACTACTGGCAGACTCTGGCCCACGACTCGGTAGAGTATGTTCGAAAATGCTCGGAGTGCCAGAAGTTTGCAAAACTCAGTTCGTCACCTCCAACCGACCTCATACCTATAATTAGCCCCATCCCCTTCGCCAAGTTGGGCTGGACATTCTCGGCCCCTTCGCTTCCACGAAAGGGCAAAGGAAGTTCCTGATGTGGCGGTGGACTACTTTACCAAATGGATCGAGGCCGAATGCTTGGCCACCATCACCTGGAAAAAGGGAAAGGGCTTCGTATAGAAGTCCATCATCAGTAGGTTTGGAATTCCTTGATCCATCGTCACCGACAACGGGAAACAGTTCGACTGTGCGGGGTTCAAAGAGTTCTGTGCGGATTGAAAGATCAAACTCACGTTCGCCTCTGTGGCCCATCCCCAAACCAACAGGATGGCAGAAGCCGCCAATAAATGCATCCTCAAACCGCTCTATAAGAAAATAGAGGAAGCGCATGGAGCTTGGCCGGAAGAACTCCCCGGGATACTCTTGTCATACCTAACTACCCACAAAGAAGCCACGGGGGAGACGTCCTTCAAACTCGCCTACGAGGCTGAGGCAGTTGTTCCCGTCGAAGTATGTAAAGAGTCACTCCGACTCAGACACATCGACGATGAGAGGAATTCAGAGGGCCTGGATGAGCAGCGCGACCAGGCTCTAGCCTCCGTCATCCGACAGAAGCAACGAGTGGCCTGCTACTACAACTCCCGGGTCAAGGGAAGAAGTTTACACCCAGGAGATCTTCTCCTGATGAAAGCCATATTCCACTCGAAGATTGCTTGCAAGGGAAAGCTTGTCGCAAAATGGGAGGGACCATATATGATCACCGAGGTCATCGGCCCGGCGACCTATCGGATCTCGACCTTAGAAGGTAAAGCGCTCACCCACACCTGGAACATGGAGCACTTGCGTAAATACTACCAGTGAGATGAAAAATGTATGGACCCCCTCTTAAACGATGTACCAAAACGAGAAAATGTTCTAAATAAAGAAAAGAAGGGGTCTCTTTTTTTCCACCTACGAGTCCTGAATCCCGCATGATAAAATAGATTCAGCTGTAAGGCTGGGGGAAGCTCCCCAAGTAGACCGATCAATTGATTGACCGTAAGGCTGGGAGCAACTCCCTTAGATGGCTGGTCACCCGATCGACCGTAAGGTTGGGGGCAACACCCCAGCGGGCCGATCGTTCGGTCGACCACAATACTGGGAATAGCTCCTCCAGTTGGACGACAGACCTACCGACTGTAAGGCTGGAGGCAACTCCCCCAGCAGACCGACCCTACGTTGGCCATAAGGCTGTGGGCTACTCCCTTGACAGATCGACCGCGTATTGATCTCCAGGCCGGGGCAACTCCCCCAACGTGTCGATCATTTGACAAGCCTCGAGCAAAACGATCAGTCGACGATTATCGATTTTCCCCAGACCTGGCCGTACGGCTGCTAGAGCACAATTAGGATTGAGGAAGGGAGCACAGCTACAAACAAACAACAAACACGGGATGACCTTAGAGCCTCGACCTCTCCACCTTCTCTGCCTCGTTTGCACGCGAAGCCCCAGTGAGCTTAGCTGTGAGGGCACCCTCCCTCTCCTCCTCTACCTCTAGTAGCTCCTTAAGCTCCGGGATCCTGGAATCATCCTCGACCTCCCTGGATGCCATTGATTTTTCAACCCTTTCCTTGGCCTGGGACTTTACGGCCAGCGCCAAGGCCCTCTCAACGTCCAGCCTCTCGACATCTGTAGTAAGCTCGAAGATCCTAGTCTTCATTGACCTTACGCACACCTCGGTGTCCTGAGCCTCATTCTCGACGGTCCCCTCCGATTTTGGCTTTTGGGAGAGACTCGCTTC
>JAULAV010003479.1:0-25000 GCA_030789695.1 Scilla litardierei
CTCCAATACGCTCAAAATACGCCCCAATCTGCTTGAATACGCTCAAAAAACCCTAAAATACCTTTTATAAAGAGATTGCGGGTTTGGGTTGTGCTAACGGGTTCAAACCCGCTCTAAAATCACACCCGCATCATCCAGGCCGCACATCAAAGTCGGAACAAACAAGAGCCGTCGATCCAAGCGGGATTTGATTTCGTGCCGCCACGTGTCGCTTTAAAAATCGTGCACAACCCGCATCCGCATCATTTAAATCCGAACTCAGCTCAGATTTAATCCAAACCGTCGAATGGGCCATCGAACGGCTCAGCAGAGGCCACGTCGACCGCTTGCTTCACTGCTGCGCTTCGAAATTGCGGGGGTGATAGGAGCCGTCCGATCTTGATCGCTTGGCCAGTGCTTCGCCGCGTCGTCGCTGAATGCGGGGCCGAGATCCGCCGTTGGATCAGAATCGGACGGTCGTTATAATGCCACGTCGCCCGCCTTTTCGAACATCTCCGAGCGCCGTTCGCCTTAAATCCTGGCCGTGTAATTGTGGATCAACGGTTGATAAGAGGGCACGTGGCTCCTAAAAATCCCGCTCCTCTGCGCTTTCGTATTCGATCTGCTGGCCGTTGGATTAAAATCCAACGGCCTGTAATTTTCCACGCTGCGGCGTGTTAAATACGAATGGGCTTCGATCTGCACCGTTGGATGCGGCGGGAAAGGCTAGATGCGCGCCACGTGTCGCATGTTGATTGGCTGGCGGCCGTATAATCCGTATTTCTTGAGTATTTCTCCATTTAAGTTATATTCTGCATTCAAATATTCGTAGAAATTAGCGCTGATCTCAGAAAAATACAAATAAATATTCGTTGGAATCGTGAGATCGAGACCAAGCTAGGAAAAATATAAAAAGTGTAGAAATACGTCGTTAAATGCTGTTTTGTGCTCAAATAGTGTGTTTTCTCTAATAAATAAATGTGTAGAAAATACGTATGAATTAGAGAAAAATGTGGCATCACATGAGCACAAAATAGGGCTAAATGGGGGGTTAAATATGTAATATTGAACCCGAATCACACCCGCTCCGACCGAGAACATCTCTCGGTCTGATCGAGAGATTCCCCGCCTCCGCATCTGCTCTGCAATGTTGCCACTGCAGCGTTGCAATCCCGCACCGACCCCCACTCCTGCCCGCTACGACTGAAGGAATTCCCCGCTCCGCACGCCCACTGCTCCGTTGCAACCCCGCATCGCTGCAGCCCTCGCTCCCCAAGCGCCCGACCGACAACTTTCCCCGCACCGGCCTGCTCTGACCGAGAGCCCCCGCTCCACACTTCATCCCCGCTCGTTGCAACCCCCGCCCGCTGTGTCCGACCGAGATATTCTCTCGCATCGGCTCGTTCTGACCGAACGACGTTCGTCGTAACATCGCAACTCTCGCACCGCTTGCCACCGTGGGCCCCCCAAGTTCTCCAGAGATGTCGTGGGTCCCCCATTGGCCCCTAGAACTACTGTGGGTCTTACCTAGGTGTCTCTTCTTCGTGGATTTGCCGTTTACGACGTTGCGATACGTCGTAGCCCGTCGTCGGACGTTCTAGCTTTGGAATCTTGGTTCGTTGATCTGGTTGCTGCCCAGACTTGGTGAGCAAGGAATCTATTTTGGAATCTGGACTAGGAGCGCGTTCTTTTATTCCAACCCCTGGCGTCGCTACCCGACGCCAGTGTAGCTTTCGCGTCGTGTTGTGGTAACGCTTTGCACCCCTCGGACCCCCAACCTATTGCCTGTTAATCATGACTAAAATTGATGTTTTTAAAGTGTTTTAAATTCACTAATCAAGATTAATAAAATGGGACTGTAGGCTGGTGGACTTGGCACATAGGTTGTTTGTGACTTTGGACTCTTTGGACGGTGTTTCTCAGACGTTTGACTTGCAGGCAAGTGAAACTTGCCAACTTTTGCTTAGGGCCATGTTTTAGGCCACTTCCTTTTTTTAGCATAAAAGAGACTAGACAGTGAAATGATAGCTGTCTAGATGCAACTTGAAGATCTAGCTTGACAATGAAGCTAGATCTGTCACCCTGCCATGTCATTCATGCATTGTTATCTGCCACGTTTAAATTCCTTATCTGTACGCACTTAAACTGTTATCTGTCATGCATTGCATCTTACATGTCATCCAAGTTGAATGTTGCATTCATAGCACATGCTACAAAATACTTGTACTTCCTTGTTCAGGCTAGGTGCACCCCTATGCCATCATGAAAAACACTTCCTGGCTCGTGATCCAGAAGATGGTCGCCAGTCCATATACACGTGGAGGGGTAGGGATAAGTGATCACTTGAGCTTAGGAGTTGGCCCGATCAGCCACTCTAGCCAAAAGGCGTAATCTCTGTGCACGACGTGCTTACTAGACTTGTCCTTGTGTTTGTTCTTGCAAAACTTGATATCCATGCCATGATTTAAAGTCCAGTTGACATGCCATGCTCGTACTTTACTTTACTTGTTGCACTCATGCTATATCTGCCATGTCATTACATCATGCTAGAACTGCTAGGTTGTTTTACTTTCACTTTCAGTTTCCTTGCACAAGTCTCTTGTAGACTTGCTGACATGTGCCCCTTGCTCTTTTGGGTGTCACATGTTAGACCCTGAGCTAGAGACCGTTGCTGAGTACGTGGTATTTGCTGACGCTGAGCCTGAGCCCATGTCTGTCCGGAGGAGTTCATGGTTACCGGTGACCATTCTTAGCGACCTTGCTGAGTTTTCTTTTTGTTTTAGGATTGCAGTTAGATGTCGGTGCGTGACACCTTTACTTTGTACGTTGTACTTTTGTTGGCCATGCTGGGGCCTTTTAGATTCTTTTCTTTTAGCCTGGTGTTTTTCTGTGATGTTGGAACTTATTTTATGGATATTTTGAGATTTCTTTTGGTCTCATTTCCTTTATTATTATCTTTGTCTCGTATAGCAATTGCAAGGACCTGCCATTTAAAGTTAATTGACTCTTATCGGACTTGCAGCTTTGCAGCTTCAAGTCTGAGCGGACCTACTCACGTCTCGCCTCCATATTTTTGGGAAGCGGGGCGTGACAGAGGCCATCGAGTATTCCAGCAAAGATTTCTAGGGAGGAGGAGTGTTCTCTCACATGGCTTCAGCTTCTTCTCTTCTTCTCCTTTCTGCGTTTAAACGCCTCACGGTGGCGTTAATTTCTGGGTCAATAGGAATCAAGTCGTCTAGACTCCTTGTATTCCTGCGCATGAAAAACAAGAAATACCCGTGAAGCGAGTATGGGATAGGAATAGATAAAAACAGAAAAATAGAAAATAGAAAATAGAAAATAGAAAATGAAGAATGCGAAAACTATCATAAGATAGGGATATGAGCTAAACTCAAGGGTTCAATAGGTCCTAAAGTTAACAAACACGTTGCCTCCCCGACAATGATGCCATAAAGCTTGACGTCCCCGGTTTTTAACTCATAAGAGTGCAGTTGGATTGGGGGATACCAGATTTAAAATATGTGTACCGCAAGCACACGGTGTTGTAGTGTGGTTTGGGGGTCGAACATAGGGAGGCGTGGTTGTGCTTGCTTCTAAGAGGAACATATTCACCCTACGGGTGAGCTAGCCCGATCGATCGATAATTTGTCACAAATTGTAGATACGAGGGATAAACAATATAAAAGGAAACCTAGGAATCCGGTTTCCACACTATCATGTGTTCTCGCTATTACAACCTACGGATAGGAAAACGATCGGAATTAGGGTTTAGTGGTGAGGCGTTGCCTCTAAGAGTGCTAACAGCGTCCCATGGTCCCGATATTCCGGTCGGTGTCCAGGATGATACGTCGGACTACCCGGGTTCGGTTAGTGGGCATTCCCATGTCCATTAACACTGACCGACTCCGGGAGCACTAAGCTCGCAATGATAACTCCCAACATCTCATCCTGCAGTTCCCACGCGCAAGGATTCGATGTCTACGCTAAGGGCGTGAGCTATGGCTAGGAAGTCAACCGCCAAGTTTATTCCCCCTTGGCCCTACGGTCAAAGGCGGTCTTTTTCCCACTGATGACAATGAAACACCCCGTGTAACCTCTAAATTCCAAATCCCTATTGAAATCCTAGTCCTATGGACGCATCAGGGAGAACCCACGAAGGGGTTTCCACCAAAATCCTAGATTTGGGAACTACTCATACATTATAACTAAAAAGCAATCTAAATGAAAATCAACCGTAAAAATCATGATCAGGCAATTGAAACACGGTAGTAGCAATGCTATTACGACTATATTAAAGTTTGACAAAGATCAGAGAACTTACATATAACAATAAAATTCCAACCGTCACAAATAGAGAAAAAGACAGAAAATACAAAAAGCTCCGTTTTCTGAAAACCTAGGCAACTATATATAGAAAACGACTTCACCCGATCGGTTGAAGTATCAACCGATCAGGTGAGCTGCTTGATTCTTCGGCTGCGGTCTTCAGAAACTTCAACCGGATGCTTGGAACGATCGGGTGAAGCAAGCGGGTCGTCGTTTGGCGAGATGCAGTCATCAGGTGAACCGATCGGTTGAGTAATCAACCGATCGTTGGAATTATCGCCCAAAAGAACAGATACTTCAGACGACTTCACACGGTTAGCGAACCGTCGGTTGAGCTCTCCGGGTCATCTTGTGGAAGAATCGGCTACAGATGATCCGATCGGGTGAGATGTCACCCGATCGGTTGGAATTCAGCTCCAAATTCCCGAGAACTCGGATGTGTTCAACCGGTCGGTGAACCGGTCGGTTGATGCTGCACTTCGCTTCAGTTTGCGTCCGGGTCAGACATGCGTACATCACCCGATCGGTTGGCTGTGTCCAACCGATCGGGTGGGGGCTGAGAACTGGCAATCTTCGTCGTTTGGCCCCCTGGATCGTGCGTGACTCCTCCCATTGCTCTGGGGACTTATGATATCTTCGTTATGTGTCCCCTACGCTGGCAATCTCCTGCAAACACACAAAAACACGGAGAAGTGAAAGAAAACTAGAAAACACGAGAAAATGGATACGGGACGGCGGAAAATGTCGAAAAAAAAGAAGACGTGCGTGAATATATTAAATATACACACACATCAGGCATGAGTTATGGGTGCCAGAAGGAGGTCTCTATTCTGTTCTGCCATTAGAAGGTATGAGAGAAGCTCTGAGTATTTCGTGAACTTTCATTCACGATACTGCTGCATTAGTATAACATCCTTCTTATGGAAGGATGTATACGTCTTCTCTAACATGCGCTCCTCCGTCACTTTCTCACCACACAACTTCAGGCGTGAGGTGATACTGAAAAGTGCCGAGTTGTACTCGGCGAAAGACTTAAAGTCTTGGAGACGGAGGTTCTCCCATTCATATCACACTCGGGAAAGTATAACATCTCTTTGTTGTTTATACCTATCCTCGAGGGCGGTACATAACTCATAAGAGTCTTCCACCATGAGTTACTCGGCCTTCAGGGTCCGATCGATATGGCGTCTGATATAGATAATTGCTTTCGCTTTATCTATGTCAGAAACCTTATCACCTGCAGCGATGGCATGGCTCAGTCCCTGTGAGCACAGATGGAATTTTATATCCAACTGCCAGCTCAAATAATTTTTGCATGTAGCATCCAATACGTCAAAGTCAACGCTCGCAATTTTAGCCATTATCTCTAGCATGTTCAAAATGAGCAATAATTAGATATTTTTGAAGTAAAACAAATAATTAAGCATTTCAGACACAGATATTTGTTGTGTGGATCAGCTAATCACCATTTTAAATAAAGTCCATACAGTCCCATAAAAATGAAAATACAACTCGAAAACCCTCGTGGGGCCCCTATACTTCTGGAATAGATCTACATCTTCGTGGGACGTCCGTCGATCTTGGAATTTATACAAAATAGCGTCACTACATTTTCTCTCAAAACAAAGAAAAGAATGCGGGGGAAATAGTGGTGATAGCTAGCCGATCCAAAATCACAACAAATATACACATACGTCACAGAAAAATGCAGCAGTCATTTTATTACATTGCAGACAACTGATCATCACATGAAATTTAATCATTACAGGCAATTAATCATCACATGCATTTAATGGAAATGAAAATTTTTTGTTTAATAATTATTGGACCACTGGGCAACGTCATACGCCATTAGGTTAGCTGACTAATGGCAGAGCGGTCGCAGGATCTTCCTAATTATTAAACGTATGATAATCAGATAATCCAAACAAAATGCGACGAATTAAAAACGTGTAATTTATCCAGATTTTAACGAAGAAAAATGGTAATTAAATCTCAAAAAATAATTCCAAAAAATTTTTGTGGACAAACCCTAGTTAGGGTTTTTAGTCGCGTGTGTTGCCGCTTCTGGCGGCTAGGGTTTCGGACACGCGCACACGGGGGGGCACCGCTACAGGTGGCGGGGCCCTTCCGTCGCTGTTGGCGGCGGCGGCGGCACCCACTGCTGCAGGCGGCGGGGTCTGCCCGTCGCTGCGGGCGGCGGGTTCTGCCCGCCGCTATGGGCGGGCGTGCCCGCCACTGCGGGCGGTGAGTTCTGCCCGTCGCTCTGCAGGCGGTAGGGCCGCTTACCACCGTAGGTGGCGGCGGTTTCCGCACGCTGCTGCGAGCGACGACGGCGATTGCTGCATGTCGCTGCGAGCGGCGACGGCAGCGGCGCGAGATGGAGGGGTTATCGCGTGCGCGGCTTCCGGCCGCGTGGCGATCAAGAAATCCTCCTATGGTTTTGAGATTTATGGGGAAGATAATGATAAAAATCTGATTTTTATTGGAAAAAAAATCTATTTTTAGTCTTCAAAACGGCATTTTTATCGTAAAAAGTTGATTTTTAGCAATAAAAATGACGATTTTACATTAAACGGTGGATTTAGCATGCAGATCTTAGGAAAAATCAGATCTATACTAATCAAGACATCGATCCCAGTATTTGAATCTAAACATATGCGCATACAAATTTAGGTCTAGGGGATAAAAGTTACCTCTAGATCCTACCCGTCGGATCTAGCGACGTTCTGTGAAGGAAGCACGTTCATGTCGCGTCCGTCCGTCGACAGAGATTCGGCTCAGCCTCGAGCGTGCTGATAACGTGTTGTAAAATTGGTGACTACGGAACGCTTAGCCCGGTATTTATAATAATAGGGTTACATAATGGGTGGATACCCAATACACAGTTGGGCCTCCAAAAGCCCGTTTATAACAAGATGAAAATAAATCATTATTCTAAATAAATGCAAGAAAAATTAGTATGTTAGGGTTAAAGATAGCTTAAAAGGATTGACTTTTAAAAAACAAAAAACATAGTAAAATTATGAGGAAATACCTAAATAAATTAACAAAACGAAAAAATAAGATCTAAAGAAACTATAAGAATTTAAAGGAGAAAAAGCTCAGTAAGATTGATTAAACAAATAAATAATGGTACTAGGAAACATACCTTGGGCTGTAATGAAGAGGAATATGGAATAAATAGATTCTTATCTTAGATATGAGTTTGAGCACACCTCCATTTTTTGACAAAACATCAAAAAACCCCAAAAGTCACTCGGCTGCCGCCCACATAAGCTGAAATAACTCTATAAAATTAAGTGTGCTATTATATTTGGGCTTTGATGAAAATATTTAAAAAATATTTTGGATAAAACTTAAGCTGGGATGCAGCCAACATTAGTTGAATAGATTCTATAAAATTAAGTGGGCTATTATGTTTTAGCTTTGATGAATATATATAAAACTTATTTTGGCTAAAACTTAACCCGGGCTAGAGCCCACCCTAGCCCCTAAATGGATCCGCCCTGATTGGAACCGTTCATTTTGATCTACATACTTTAAAATCCTGAAACTCCGAACATATCGGGTTAACCCAAGGGATTTTGACCGTTAATCCATTCATTAAAAATTTAACGGTTTTGCATAAATAGAACTTTTGTGTCGGATGGATAAACGGGCAAAACTCACTGGGTTCACCTAAAATTCGGTGTTTGAGGTTTTAGAATATGAATATCATAATGAACTGTTCCGATCCTACGAAAAATAGGGAATGGTGGAGTTTTAGAGATCGCATATTAGCTTCATATGTCATATGATACTCATTGTTCTATATATATGTGTGTGTCATAACCCATGACCATATGTCACATGTCATTCAAAATACTTCCTTAAAGATTTTCATGGTGAAAATGTCATAGGTGGAGGCAAAGTGTGACTAGGACAAAGGTGGGCTCACCACCCTCCACCTCACCCTCGACCTCACCCAAAAACTCACCACACAAGCCACTAATTTACATGTTTGCCATCCGATCAAAAAAAACCCACCCAAACCCACTTATTACAAGTTTGCCACCCTGAGTTTTTTTGCATTCTAACCCTTGGACTTTGCACTTTTTGCCCCCCGATGTTACCGGCACGCATACCCACATTTCTCACACCTTTTCAATTGCGCGTTGTAACGACTGGTTTTTGACTATTATACATTTATATTGGTTGTTATCTCCTTTGTGTGTTTTTCCTCTGTTGGACGTTACTTTCAGTTCTGTCTGATCTTTTCCTTGATGAACTTCATCTTGACCGTATCATAGAGCTAGGTTGATCCTAGAAGCCATAGGAATCTTCCTGAAGCTTCGCACTTCAATTCGAGACTTTTCATGCAACTTAGTTGGTTCAAGAAGGAGAACCAACCGACTAGATTGCAATCTAGTCGGTCGACAACTCTTCAGGAACTGACTAGTTCATCTTGTATATTTCAGCTGAGTTACTGTTTACGCTTAGTCGGTCTAAGCACATTCATCGACCGACTAGTTCCCAAACTAGTCGGTTAGAACTTGTTCTCAGACCACTCTTCACTGACCGACTAATATGCCCAGTAACCCTAGGTTAAGTTGCAGCCGCCGCACCTTTTCCTTATTTAAACCCTTGATCCTTTCTACCTTTCCTTCATATTTTCTAGCCGACACTTCTTCTCCATCATCCCCAACCTTCCTCCTACCCTTCCTCATCCCCCCATACCCCCTCTCACCCCCCATTGCGCCGGCACCACTCCGTAGGCCGTCGGCCAACCCTAAAACCCCTCCAATTCTCTTTTGCTCCAGATTTTCCCATACATTCTCCCATCTCCAGATCCGTCCTATTTCAGCATCTAGGAGATCTTTTTCAGCGTAGTTCTTCCGGGATCACTTTTCCGTTGCCGTGCTAGATCGGATTTGGCGACGGCAATCCGGATCTGGCGAGATCTTCTCCTACATGAAGATTCGTAGGCGACTTAATTGGTTCTTCCGCTTCATATACGGTTAGTGATCTGTCCTTAATCAACTTGTAACCCACACTATAATTTAGAAAACCTAATAAAAATGGATTACTATACGTTGTAGGAATCCAATACAATCTGGATTAGAACATCAAATTCTGATTTTCTGTTTTGCCATAACAGTGACCCATTTTCGTAGAATAGCGAACTCTCGTCGACCGTCATCACCGGAACCAGGCAAGTGAAACTTGCCAACCTTGTTTTAGGCCATGCTCTAGGATATGTTCTTGCTCTTAGTGTGAAAGAGACTAGACCGTGAAATGATAGCGGTCTAGGAGCAAATTTCAAGTTCTAGCTTGACAACGAAGTTATAATTGCCTTTTGTCATGTCATGTCATGCAATAGCCTGTCACGTTTACTTCTTTAACGGTACGCAATTTAATTGAATATCTGCCATGCATTTGCACTCTTATATGCTGATTTGTATGTCGCATCGTAGCACATGCTACTAGATACTTGTACAATCCGTGTTTCCGTGTTTCCGGCTAGGCACCTGCTATGCGGGCATAACCCTACGCCATACTTGTTAAAACACTTCCTGGCTCGTGATCCAGAAGCGAGCATTCCATGTTCGGGGGTAAGGCACTGGCTCGATACACGTGGAGGGGTAGGGATAAACGGTCACTTGAGCGTAAGAGATGGCCCGTACAGCCTCTCTAGCCAAAGGGCAGAATCTCTGTGCACGACGTGCTTACCATACTTGTACTTGTCCTTGTGAATGTATACGTGTATTCCTTGCTTCCATGTCATGCCATGTCATACTTGCTGTTTTACTTATTTACTGCTCATTTTATACATATGCCATGCAATGCACTCTTTAGAATTGTTAGGTTGCCTTTACCTTTCTTTTAGTTTCCTTGCACAAAGTCTTGTAGACTTTGCTGACATGTGCCCCTTCTCTTTGGGTGTCGCATGTTAGTTGCTGAGCCAGAGTCGGTAGCCGTGGACGACGAGTTCGTGGAGTTCGTGCCTGACTTCGTTGCTGGCGTAGAGTACGAGGACACCGATGACCAGTCCTAGTGTTCTTTCGTCGTTTCTTTCTTAGTTGTTGTAGCTTGACGGTGAGTAGCACCATCTTTGTTGGATGTTTCTTGTTGGCCATGCTGGGCCTTTTCTTTTGGACTCTGTTGTTAGCCTGGTAGCTTTTCTGGTTGTTGGACTTTTTTTATTGGAATTTGAGATGAATAAATTATTTATTTGCCTCTTCTATTATTGTTATCCTTGTTCCGTGTCACATTACAGGGATCTGCGTGATATTCCAGACGCTTTACAGGCTGGAGCCTCACAGCTCCTTGCCTGAGCGGGCCTCGTCATGCCTCGCCTCCATTTTAGGGAAGCGGGTCGTGACAGGTTTTGTTGGTGGCCCATGCAGGTCTCTCCTCTATAACTGTGACTTAATCGGAACAACGATAAGAATTATAGAATGTCCGATAAATAATTTCGACACCCGAGTCATAGGGCTGAGAGTCTGATGCTATTTCGTTTTTTGTGTCATTAGATGGCTGGAAGACGGAATACCCGAGGTGGTGGTGGTGTGCCCCCTCGTGTCGATGAACCGGACCGAGAGCCCACCAACAGGGAGATTATGCGGATGATGCATCAGATGATGCAGGTGTAGCAGGGCATGCTGCAGAATGCCCGGAATGTTTTGCCTTCTCGAGCAGCGCAGCCAGTCCAGAATGTCCCTCGCTCCGAGCCAGGAGCGAAGCAGTTTCGGGAGCTGGGCCCCACTTACTTTGATGGGACCGAAGGATCTATAGCTGCTGACTAGTGGATGCGGAATATGGAGGACAACCTGAAGATGTCGAAGGTCGACCCGGCTGGATGGGTTGACTTGGCGAAGAGACAGCTTAGAGATAATGCTCGGAACTGGTGGGATGCCGAGGAGGAGATGCTGGAGGAACCGATATCTTGGGCTACTTTCAAGTCTAGATTCGATGAGGAGTACTTTCTGAAGGCTGCCAGGAGGGAGATGGCACAGCGCTTCATCGACCTGAAGCAGGGGAGCTTGACGGTGGACCAGTACCACCAGGAGTTCACCAGGCTGAGCCGTTTCGCACCAAAGATGGTGCAGGATGCTGATGAGAGGGCCCAGAGGTTTCTGTAGGGGCTCTCTTTGGATCTTTAGATCTTTGTGTCTTCTTCTGATTTGGAGTCCTATCAGAAGGTTCTGATTGCAGCGAAGAGGCAGGAGAAGATTGTGAACCAGAAGAGAGGATGTGCTTCTGGAGCTGGGAAGAGGCCTGTGGAGCAGGCCAGGCAAGTGACGAGACCAGGGTTCAGGCCCAATCAGCTGGTACAGTTCAAGAGGCCAGGAGGGCCTCCTACTCAGAAGACTTGCTATTTCTGTGGAAAGACTGGGCATGTCAAGGATCAATGCCGGAAGATGTTGGGACAGTGCTTGGTTTGTGGTGATCATGCGCATGTCATGAGGGATTGTCCAAAGTCCAAGCAGCCGTGGAAGGGACCTGTTGCAGCTCAGCCGTTGCAGCAGAGGACACCTGTACCTGCTGGATGTGGAGCGCCTCTCGTTCTGCAGAGGCAGGCTTTTCTGATGACTGCAGTTGAGGCTGAGACCGAGGATGAGGTTATTGCAGGTAACCCTCAGTCTAATTGTTTCTTTCGTAGTTAGTCTTGTTTGTTGGAATTTATTTGGTTGCTTGTTATGGTTGCTAGAATAGGATTTGATTGTTAGACTGCTTATTATGTGTTATTTTGGTGTGTACATTTCCTGCATGAGTCCTCTTCGACTCTGGTGCATCGATGTGCATTATTTTCCGGAGCTTCATGGAGAAGCATTCCTTGTCGACTTCCCCTCTTCCCAAGAGTTGGGATATCATTACAGGAAATGGCATGATCTCGGTGCATCATGGTTGCAATTCTTGCCCTTTGGTAGTCTGTGGACATGAGCTCTACGCTGACTTCTTCGTCCACGACATCATCAACTATGATGCTGTCCTTGGGATGGACTGGCTTGGGAGTTTCTACGCCACGATTGATTGTCAGAGGAAGAAGGTGGTGTTCGAGATTCCAGGCCATCCGGTGTTCGAGTTCAGTCAAGGTAGCAGTTCGCTTGGTCCGGTCAGGTTTCGGGCCAAGTCGGTGGAGATCGTTGCTATGCAGTTGGAGCAGTGTCGACCGGTGGTGGTGCGTGACTTCGACGACGTCTTCCCTGAGGAGATGTCTGGATTGCCACCCGATCGAGCTCTTGAGTTTTCGATCGATCTTATTCCGGGTGTGCAGCCTATCTCGAAGGCGCCCTATCGCATGGCACCAGCAGAATTGGAGGAATTGCGGAAGCAGCTGGACGAACTCCTTCAGAAGGGTTACATTCATCCCAGTGTGTCTCCGTGGGAAGCACCGGTCTTGCTAGTGAAGAAGAAGGACGGTTCGCGTCGCATGTGTGTGGACTACCGAGAGTTGAATGTGGTGACCGTCAAGAATCGATATTCGTTGCCTCGTATTGATGACATCTTTGATCAGCTTGGAGGATCGAGGATATTCTCTAAGTTGGATCTGAGAAGCGGCTATCATCAGATGAAGGTGAGGAAGGAAGATGTTCCGAAGACAGCATTCAGGACGAAGTATGGACACTACGAGTTCGTGGTTATGCCGTTCGGTGTAACCAACGCACCCGCCATATTTATGAATCTGATGAATCTGATCTTCTATGACTTTTTAGATAAGTTTGTCATTATCTTCATTGACGACATTCTGATCTACTCAAAGTCAGAGGAGGAGCATGCATCGCACTTGAGGACAGTGTTGGAGATCTTGAGAAAGCATCGGTTGTATGCTAAGTATTCCAAGTGCAAGTTTTGGCTGGACAGAGTTGTTTTTCTCGGGCATGTGGTGTCGGGAGATGGTATTTCAGTGGACCCCGAGAAGATCAAGGCTATCAGGGAGTGGCATGTTCCGCAGTCAGCGTCTGAGGTCCGGAGTTTCCTTGGACTTGCAGGTTATTACCGACGGTTCATTAAGGACTTCTCCCGTATTGCCGAGCTGATGACCAGACTGATGCGAAAGGACGTACCATTTGTTTGGTCTGATGGCTGTGGGGAGGCTTTTGTTGTTCTGAAGGAGAGGCTGACGACTGCCCCTGTTCTTGCTGTGCCTGATCGGAGTGGAGGATTCGAGATCTTTTGCGATGCGTCTGGCAAGGGTCTTAGTTGTGTGTTGCATCAGCATGGGCACGTGGTAGCGTATGCTTCACGTCAGCTTAAGACCCATGAGAAGAATTACCTGACGCACGACTTGGAGTTGGCAGCAGTCGTGTTCGTGCTGAAGATTTGGAGGCACTTCCTGCTGAGTGAGAGGGTGAAGATCTTCACCGATCACAAAAGCTTGAAGTACATTTTCACTCAGAAGGAGCTCGACATGCGACAGCATCGGTGGTTGGAGCTCATGGCTGATTATGAGATCGATCTGCAGTATCACCCTGGCAAAGTGAATGTGGTTCCGGATGCGCTGAGTAGGCTACTAGCGGTGATGTTGTTGACTTCGCAGTGGAGATTGCAGGAGGATTTTTATGAGTCTGGCATTGAGATTGTTCTTCCTGGAGAGGCCTCTTCGTTGATGTGTATGCAGATACAGTCGACGATCGTGGATAGGATCAAGGCTAGACAGGCTGGAGACCCGAAGTTGGTAAAGATTCGAGAGCAAGTGGAAGCCGGTCTGCGGAATGACTTCTTGATTCATGATGATGGCTCGTTGAGATTTGGAGCCAGGTTGTGTGTGCCAGCTGGAGACATCAGAGATGAGTTATTGGTTGAGGCACACAGTTCGCCGTATTCTGTGCATCCTCGTGGTACCAAGATGTAGAAGGATCTTCGCCTGAACTATTGGTGGCATGGAATGAAGAGGAGTGTGGTTCGGAGTGTGGCCAAGTGTCTGGTTTACCAGCAGGTAAAGGCGGAGCATCAGCGTACGACAGGGTTGCTGCAACCACTTCCGATTCCGGAGTGGAAGTGGCAACACATCACTATGGACTTTGTGACTGGACTGCTGGTGGGACCAAAAAGGTGCTTCTCTCAAGCGCAAGAGTCCGTACAAGTAGTATAATCTGGGAGTCCAGATGTCGAATCCTTGGGAGAAATCTGTTGAAACCACAAGCTTAAATCAAATAGAAAGTCTACGTAGAGAAACTAAACACTTTTGGTGGTGATGGTGTGGATGAGTTTGATGGTGAATTGTGAATACGTGAATGATACTAACAATGAAAATTCGTGAGAATATCAATGAGAAATATGCACATGGTATGGGTTCATTAGGATCAACGATTCGTATTTATTTGGTTGATTTATTATAACTCAATAAATTCTCCTTTTGGAAGCAATTCATCGGAAAATACCCTTTTGGGGATTAAAGCACAAATTTCATAATATCGTCGCTAAAGTTATAATCTTTGAAATAAGATATGAAGCTCTCTTTTGGAGAGATCACAAACTCACCCTTGTGGGGTGATCATCAACTAAATCAATTCTTTTGGAATATGAAAAAGTGGATTTTTAAGCTAAAGATCACAACTTTATCGACATGCAATTTTAGCGCAATAATACAACCAAACGAATACGAATCAAATCTCCTAACTATGCCATACCATGCACAATAGAAAATTAGCTACTCATACTGAAAATAAACAGAGAATTCATCATATATAGCATGGTTCTACACAATACAATCAAAAAGAGTTCAAAATACGCTAAAAAGTTCAAGATATCACCAAATACGCTAGCAAAAAGCCTTAGAAAACCCCTCTTCTTCTTCCTCAAAGCCTCTGAAATGTTGCCTCAGGTTGCTCTCTGTCTTCTCCTTGAAATTCTACAAAAATCGGCTCCAAAATCGCCCAAATACGCCTAGAATACGGCCAAAACCCCTAGAATATGCTTAAATAATAGGCATTGCGGGTTTAATGAGCTAACGGGTTCAAAATCCGCACCCTCTTCACGTTTATACCCGATCCGCCGCCGCATCAAACACAGGCTGTTGATCTAGCGCAGTATCGTACCTTCGCTCGACACGTGGCGCTGTAAAAGTCGTGCTCCGTTGCATCCGAGTTCAGCTCGGAATCGTTCAGAGCTGTCACGCCCCGCTTTCCAAAAATACAGAGGCGAAGCGTGACTAAGGCCCGCTTAGGCCGGAGCTATGAAGCTCGGACCCAATAAGCGTCTGTAGGGGTACCATTTAAAAAGTTTCAGGTTCTTGCATTAATAAAGTTCAAAACAACAGATAGTACAGAAAGGAAGTTGCATTCATTAAATTAGAGATATAATATCCAACGAGTACAAAGTCTAAAAAAAGAAGCCTAAGCATGGCAACAAAATATCTAAAAGCAAACTAAAAGCAGTAACCTCTGAAAGTGACGACTAAAAAGGCCTCAAGGTCTGGTCCTCGTCAGGCACGTACTCTGGGTCGACGTCCTCGGCTCCTCATACTCCAGTGAGTCTGCCTCGTCTACGAACGCTGGCTGAGCACCTGACGTACAGCACCCAAGAGAAAGGAACTATACGTTAGGTAAAGTCTACAAGAAGGGTTAGACTTTACTGCAAGTGCACCGAACTTTAAACAACGGTTTACTGGTTGATTAGCATGCTGAGGTTCTAGTACACAACAGTTTACTGGTTGATTAGCATGCTGTGGTTATAACAGAGTAACACAACAGGAAGTAACGCAGCAGGAAAGTAAAACGGGACAGGTAGTAGTCGTAGCGTGTGCTACCAACTACGGGACTAACCTACAGGTGTCAAGACAAGTCGGGACGTGACGGGACAAGACGAGACAAGACAAGTGAGACACGAAAGGGTTCACGCCTTACGGTTCGAGGAGGATCAGACCCTCTTGCCGTGCGCACACTCAACCCAACCCCAAACCCCAAAGGAAGACAAGACAAGACAAACAGTACAAGGGATCACTCGCTCTAGCTTGGCGAGTGCCCTATTCCCACAGGCTGTGTATCAGTACAAGGGATCACTCGGAGAGTGCCCTATTGCCCGCCGGCTGTGAATCAGTACAAGGGATCACTCGGAGAGTGCACTATTGCCCGCAGGCTGTGCAAGACAGGAAGGGATGTGACAAGACGGGAAGGGTTATTCTAGGGTGTCCACACACGCGCGCACACATGATAGCCCTATGATATCAAAAGTTGTTGTTGTCAGGCTCAGACTTCGTCGTCAAGTCTGAGCCGTCAGGAGTCGTCCCGGACGCTATCATTTCACGTCCGGTTCTATTTGTTCACAGTTATCAGTTCTAACCAACTAAGGCCTAAGCACGGTCAAAAGTGCAAGTGGGATACACTTGCCTGCGGTGGCGAGTGTGTCGTCTCTCCTGAGCGTCTCGTCCAAGCGTCTCGTCAGCGGAAGTCCGTCTGAAACAGGTCATGGCGACGGTGTCAGGTCGCGTTTTCCATCAAGCCTATTAGGGTTCATTTCTAGGTTAAACAGGGCTACCCTAATAGTTCAGAGTCAAGTTGAAAGTTCAGCCTAATCGACGAGTCTACCCTATATGCACAGTTCAAAAGTCCAGTCGTCGAATCTACTGTTTCACAACGTGTTAAGGGTGCAGAAAATAAATTTAATTACAGTTGTCCGATTTTAGTTAGGGTTCAGTTTTGCTACGGTGTGGGTTTTCGCTACGAGTTAGGGGAACTAACCTGGTGCGATGAACGCGCACTAATCTGACGTCGGGTCTGGAAACGGTGGCGGTGCTCGCATCCCCGACTGTGGGTAGCACAGTAAAAGGTCGTCTCGGGATCGCCTCAGGATCGTAACGGCTGCAGGTAGCACAGCCGAGATGTCACGGCTACAGTTACGGTATCGAGATTGCTTCGGTCGTGGGTCCCGGCAACGAAACGTCTACGACAACGGTAACAGGAACGAGTCGCGACGTCAGGAGGCCACAGAATCTGCGGCATCAGATTCTCATATTAAGTCAAAAACTTAAACTTAATCTAACACTATTAAACTAATTCATATAGCCATTTATATACACTAATAACTAAATATATAATATTATATATATATATATATCAACTCAACAAGCGTAATGTGTGTATAATTACTAAGCATAGGATAATAACCTCAACCCAGGGGTTTCTCAATATTATCCATCTCGATACAGTAAGAGGGTACTGTTCATATAAAAGAGAAACACTTACTGGGTTATACCACTTACTAACATTAACTTATGTATAAATAGTTTGCTGATATTAAGCCGACAGTACTACCCTAGGAGTTTTTAGGCGTAGGGCGCCGTACATGCACTGGGAAGAGTCATGGCCACCTCGTTTCTAAAGCTATCCCGTTTCTAATACTAATAATGTTGTAACAGACAAGTTTATATAATAATACATATACTGCTTACTCAATTCTTTCAAAAGACTCACCTACCACGTCAATTTGCTTCCATGATGCAGGGCGAAGGGCCTGGGTCTTGGCGAACGAAAGGGGAGGCTGGCTGGTCGGACTCCGGATGGCGAAGTCGAAGACTCGAGGCGCCGAAAAGGCTGAGGTGAGGCGTTTGGCGACTGTGGCAGAGGGGATGGCTCCGATGGTGGGTCTGGTTGCCGTTGAAGAGGATAGGGCGGCAGTTGCGTGAAGAGGGAGAGAGAGTGGCGATCCGATGGCAGTGGAGTCGAAAGGCGGCTGTGCGCGCGATGGTTGGCAGCGAGACGTTGGCGGTCTTACTGTCAAGAAAAAACGATGGCAGGAGGCTGGGAGCGGTTCTTGGCCGGAGGTGATCATCAGAGAGGGAGAGCGAGTAGTGAGAGGATCGTCGGTGTTGGGGCCTAAGGAGGGGGGACTGGCACGAGAGGGAGGAAGGCCGTGGTGGGATGACGACGGCAAGGCAATGATGTGTCACCGGAGGGGATGGTGGTCGCATGCCAGGCGGATATGGACGGCAACGAGGCGTTGCCGCGAGGGGCAGTCGGTCGGAGGGAGCTGACGGCGCAGGGTGATGGGTCGGTGGCTGACGACGGGAAAAGGCCGACGGGTTTGGAGCGTGGGGAAGAGAGAGATCTCGGGGGAAGGAGTTTTTTTGTGGCGACGGCTGCAAAATACTCGAGCCCTAGGGTTGGACATGAATAGATAGGGTTATGGTTAGGGTTTAATATAAAAGAAAAATGTTGATATATATAGATATAGAAATTATTATTATTATGTGGGGGAGAGAGAGGAAGAGAGAGAGAGAGAGATAGGGAAGACCACAGCATATGAAGGCTTGGTTTTCAAATATGGAAAGTGTATAGGCCTGGGGATTTTTAGCCTATCAGCTAGGCTTTGCAATAATAGGGCGACTGGCTTAGGAGATAGGGTTTTTAAAAGCAAAGAAAATGGGAGGGGTTTGCGTGAATGATCTGAGGAGCTCTGTTATCTTGTAGAGAAAAGGGATAGAGAAGGCTGTAGATAACGTGGGGGGTGAGTGGATGACGTGGGGAGATGTTGCAACAGACTGGGGAAAGTAGGGAAAGATATTGAGGTGTTGACGTGTGAGTGGTTGAGATATCTAGGGTACGGTTTTGATGGCTTAAGATTTTATCATCCAAAAAAACTTTAGATTTGAATATAAAAACTAACACCAAGTTTTTTTTGAGTGATGCTAAATACACCCCTACTCATAGGGGTGTATATAACTTTCTTTTCTAAAATTAGTAAAACAATCAACTCTTGTGTCAGCCCAATCAAATTATTTTCTATCTTAAGTAAAATTTGGCCCAAAAACCTATATACACCCCTACTTATAGGGGTGTATACAGCACATTCCTTTTTTTTATCACTCGGTTAACATCCCTTTAGTGGTTAGTTTAAAATGATTTGGATTAACAAAAAAACGTGTACTTGAGTTGAAATGAGATGGGGATTGCTAATTGGGTTACTTTTTTTATACTTATAATTTGGTTTAAAACGTATAGCTCCTTTGCAATTCAAAATAAAGGAAATATTTTAATAAAATAATAATTAATATGAGATATGCGATTTGGTCCCTCGGAGTCCAAAAATAACAACGAAAAATATCGGGGCGGTCAGGCCTCCGAGAGGATTGTAAATACGGGGTTCGGTCGCGCGTCTGGGCTACGGAAGGCAGAGAAAAAATATCAATGCACAAAACGCACATGAAACACAGTTACGCGCTAAAATACATACGCTCAGAAAGTGGCCGTTACAAGAGCCGTTGGATTTCGCATCGGAGGGCTTATAAACGGCCACGTCACCTCAAATCCCCGCTGCAGCCTCGTTCGCCTCGGGTTGAATCCAGACCCTTCGATCTCAATCCTACGGTCGAGATCTGACCACTTCGAATGCTCGCTAGCTCATTCGTGGACCGTCTGATCACGATCGTGCGGACGAAATGAAGCCACGTCGTCCCTCTCCGTTCGCTCAGCAGCTCAAATCCAAGCTGTCCATTCAAAAGGCGGGATCTGTCGAGGAGGTGACGCGTGTCCCTTGGAATTGCGCCGCTTCGCTCGATTTCCTCGCGTGCACGCCGTTTGATGCAGATCCTACGGTATAGACACCGCCGCGTCGACGCTCTCGCTCATACGTCGGATGAAGCGGGGAAGCTCCAGATCATCACCGCATGGCCCTTACTGATGTTACCGCTTCGTTTAGATTGGGATGTCACCGTCCGTTCGATCGAGATCGAACGGATGAATCTTAGCCGCGTCGCTCGCCTTTGAAAGCCGTAGGATGAAGAATGGGCGGCCCGGATGGAGCCACGTGGACCGCATATTGAGCTGATCGTGTACGAGCCGCCGTATATTCGTATTTTGCACGTATTTCTTCCGTATTTCTCCAATTAATTGGTATTCTGCATTCAAAAATTCACAGTAATTAGCACAGATCTCAGAAAAATACAAATAAATACTCGTTGGAATCGTGAGACCGAGACCAAGCTAGGAAAAATATAAGAAGTGCAGAAATACTTCGTTTATTCCTATTTTCGGCTCAAATAGAGTGTTTTCTCTAATCGATAATTGTGTACAACATACGTATGAATTAAAGAACAATGTAGCATCACATGAGCACAAAATAGGGCTAAATGGGGGGTTAAATATGTAATATTGAACCCGAATCAACTGCCTCGGAGTCCGAAGCAGAATGACACGATTTGGGTGATCGTAGACCGATTGACCAAATCCGCGCACTTTATTCCTTTCCGAGTAGGACAGTCCACTGAGACGCTAGCTAGGAGATATATGGAGGTAAATCTTTTACTTTCCATTTCTATTTCTTTTCCCTAGTTTAGATAGTGATGTAACGTGAATCGTGCAGGAGATCGTACGACTTCACGGAGTCCCTGTGAGTATCGTGTCAGACAGAGACACGAGGTTCACGTCTCAGTTTTGGCAGCAGAAGAGCTTGGGTACAAGTCTGAGTTTCAGCATAGCGTATCACCCGCAGACGGATGGCCAGTCCGAGAGGACGATTCAGATCTTGGAGGACATGCTGAGGGCGTGCATGTTGGACTTCAAGGGATCTTGGGAAGATCATCTCCACCTCATTGAGTTTACCTATAATAACAGCTACCAGTCGAGTATTGGCATGGCACCTTTCTCCGCGCTATATGGGAAGAAATGTCGATCGTCACTGAGCTGGGATGACATTGGAGATCGGGAGCTGTTAGGACCTGAGATGATCGTAGAGGCAGTGGATGTTGTGAGGAACATATGGGAGAAGCTAAGGATTGCTCAGGACCGTTTCAAGCATTGGGCCGATGCTAAACGGCGTCCTTTGGAGTTTCAGCCTGGTGACCATGTGTTCCTGAAGATTTCTCCGAATCGAGGAGTGATTTGCTTTGGAAACCGAGGGAAGCTGAGCCCGAGATACATTGGACCGTTTGACATTCTCGAGAGAGTTGGTGAGGTAGCCTACCGATTAGCCTTGTCGCCATCTTTGGAAGGAGTTCACGATGTCTTCCATGTGTCGCAGCTTCGTCGATACATCAGCGATCCATCTCATGCTGTGGATTTCTCAGAGATCACCGTTCGCCCCGATCTGACGTATGACCAGCAGCCAGTGCAGATTTTGGACAGGCGTCAGAAGTCACTCCGGAACAAGACAGTCGATCTTGTTAGGGTGATGTGGCGACACGGTTCGCCAGGAGAGTCTACTTGGGAGAGAGAGGATGAGATGAGAGAGCGATACCCACTTTTGTTCCCTGACACGTGAGTGTTAGGAAATTCCGAGGGTGGAATTTTTCTTAAGGTGGGTAGGATGTAACGACTAGTTTTTGACTATTATATATTTATATATGTTGTTCTCTCCTTTGTGTGTTTTTCCTCTGTTAGACGTTACTTTCACTTCTGTCTGATCTTTTCCTTGATGAACTTCATCTTGACCGTATCGTAGAGCTAGGTTGATCCTAGAAGCCATAGAAATCTTCCTGAAGCTTCGCGCTTCAATTCGAGACTTTTCGTGCAACTTAGTTGGTTCAAGAAGGAGAACCAACCGACTAGATTGTAATCTAGTCGGTCGACAACTCTTCAGGAACCGACTAGTTCATCTTGTATATTTCAGCTGAGTTACTGTTTACGCTTAGTCGGTCTAAGCACATTCATCGACCGACTAGTTCCCAAACTAGTCGGTTAGAACTTGTTCTCAGACCGACTGATTCTGAGTTCTGTCTGACAGCCGAGTTACTGTTTACGATTAGTCAGTCAAAGAACGACTATCGACCGACTAGTTGATAAACTAGTCTGTTAGAGTTTCTTCTAAGACCGACTAACTCTCAGTACTTAATGTCTATCATTTTCGACCCTTAGTCGGTCTATGAATATTCACCGATCGACTAGTTCCCAAACTAGTCGGTTGACGGACCTTCACAGACCGACTAGATCTGTCTACCCTGTGTCGACCCTGTTCACTGTTTGCCTTTTAGTCGGTCTCAGTTGGACGACCGACCGACTAGTTCCCCAACTAGTCGGTCGACCACTCTTCACTGACCGACTAATATGCCCAGTAACCCTAGGTTAAGTTGCAGCCGCCGCACCTTTTCCTTATTTAAACCCTTGATCCTTTCTATCTTTCCTTCATATTTTCTAGCCGACACTTCTTCTCCATCATCCCCAACCTTCCTCCTACCCTTCCTCATCCTCCCATACACCCTCTCACCCCCCATTGCGCCGGCACCACTCCGTAGGCCGCCGGCCAACCCTAAAACCCCTCCAATTCTCTTTTGCTCCAGATTTTCCCATACATTCTCCCATCTCCAGATCCATCCTATGTCAGCCTCCAGGAGATCTTTTTCAGCATAGTTCTTCCGGGATCGCTTTTCCTTTGCCGTGCTAGATCGGATTTGGCAACTGCAATCCGGATCTGGCGAGATCTTCTCCTACCTGCAGATTCGTAGGCGACTTAATCGGTTCTTCTGCTTCATAAACGGTTAGTGATCTGTCCTTAATCAACTTGTAACCCACACTATAATTTAGAAAACCTAATAAAAATGGATTACTAGACGTTGTAGGAATCCAATACAATCCGGATTAGAACATCAAATTCTGATTTTCTGTTTTGCCATAACAGTGACCCATTTCCGTAGAATAGCGAACTCTCGTCGACCGTCATCACTGGAACCAGGCAAGTGAAACTTGCCAACCTTGTTTTAGGCCATGCTCTAGGCCATGTTCTTGCTCTTAGCGTGAAAGAGACTAGACCGTGAAATGATAGCGGTCTAGGAGCAAATTTCAAGTTCTAGCTTGACAACGAAGCTAGAATTGCCTTTTGTCATATCATGTCATGCAATAGCCTGTCACATTTACTTCTTTAACGGTACGCAATTTAATTGAATATCTGCCATGCATTTGCACTCTTATATGCTGATTTGTATGTCGCATCGTAGCACACGCTACTAGATACTTGTACAATCCGTGTTTCCGTGTTTCCGGCTAGGCACCTGCTATGCGGGCATAACCCTACGCCATACTTGTTAAAACACTTCCTGGCTCGTGATCCAGAAGCGAGCATTCCATGTTCGGGGGTAAGGCCCTGGCTCGATACACACGGAGGGGTAGGGATAAATGGTCACTTGAGCGTAAGAGGTGGCCCGTACAGCCTCTCTAGCCAAAGGGCGGAATCTCTGTGCACGACGTGCTTACCATACTTGTACTTGTCCTTGTGAATGTATACTTGTATTCCTTGCTTCCATGCCATGCCATGTCATACTTGTTGTTTTACTTATTTACTGCTCATTTTATACATATGCCATGCCATGCACTCTTTAGAATTGCTAGGTTGCCTTTACCTTTCTTTTAGTTTCCTTGCACAAAGTCTTGTAGACTTTGCTGACATGTGCCCCTTCTCTTTGGGTGTCGCATGTTAGTTGCTGAGCCAGAGTTGGTAGCCGTGGACGACGAGTTCGTGGAGTTCGTGCCTGACTCCGTTGCTGACGTGGAGTACGAGGACACCAGTGACCAGTCCTAGTGTTCTTTCATCGTTTCTTTCTTAGTTGTTGTAGCTTGACGGTGAGTAGCACCATCTTTGTTGGATGTTTCTTGTTGGCCATGCTGGGCCTTTTCTTTTGGACTCTGTTGTTAGCCTGGTGGCTTTTCTGGGTGTTGGACTTTTTTTTATTGGACTTTGAGATGAATAAATTATTTATTTGCCTCTTCTATTATTGTTATCCTTGTTCTGTGTCACATTACAGGGATCTGCATGATATTCCAGTCGCTTTACAGGCTGGAGCCTCACAGCTCCTTGGCCTGAGCGGGCCTCGTCATGCCTCGCCTCCATTTTAGGGAAGCGGGTCGTGACACGCGCAGTCACCGTATCCTCTTCGTGGGGGTTATTCTTTTACTCCGTGCACTATGTGCGCATCTTATTTCTAGTGTACACACACCCACCCACCCACCCCCACACACCCCTAGCAAATAACACATGCACACGTGCACGTGGACCGAAAAAAACCGGTCAGATAAGGGGGGAAGAAGAAAAAGTGTGGGTGTGTGTGGGGATGGTCCAGATGCAAAAATGCAAAAATTGGGGCCGTATGTGCAAAATTCCACACCTCCTCTCTTATCCTTCAAAATCGCATCTCTTATCCAAATTCTCTTATCAAATTCTCTTGTCCAATTTCTCTTATCCAATTTATCTTGATAACATCCCTCAAATGTAATATAGATATATATATATTTATATGGAGATGCTATTGTGAGATGGGAAGCAAGAACCCTTAAAGTGAGCAAGGCAATCTCAGCCATTGGATCTAAAACAGACGGCTGAGATCATCCTATTTTGCAAAGGGCAGCCGGGACACATGGTAACTTTATTTTTTGCAGAAAACCCCTCAGGTGGAGAGTTTTCTCAGTTTTTGCCTCTCTCTCTCTCTCTCACCTGTTCTTTCTTCTTATTATCTCTCTCTCATCGGACGTCCAAATCAACAACCTTCAAGCTTTCAAGCCTCCGCATGAAAAAACCACACCTTCAAGGTTGATCTCACGGAAGAACCCAAAAGCGCCGGGAGCTTCAAGCCTAATCAATCTTCCGGAGCTTCAAGCCTAAACGATCTTTCGGAGCATCAACCCCAAAAAAACCCCAGTCTTCTTCCAGTGTTTCAAGCCTTCTGATGCGATTCCCAAGCACTGGACGAACCCATCAGAGATCCTCCCTACAGGTCTCCTTCAGAGCTCCTCATTTCACCCCCATCCGATCCAAAGAACCCCCCATAAGCCGATCCTGGCCCTGTCAA